>NW_026509952.1:0-14339 GCF_026875155.1 Cherax quadricarinatus | reverse complement strand
ATACCTTTTTTTTCCATTAAAAATGCTTTTAAAATGAGTTAAAATTTTTAACTAAATATGGTTAAGTTAGCAATAAAACGGGCTTAAAAAAAAATAAAAAGAAAAATACAACACAGTACACTCATTCCCTCAAAATATTTGTGTCTTAAGTGGGGCAAAAAGGTGATAGTTTTTACGAAAGAAGTCGGGTGTGCTAGCCTCCAGGCCACCCACCACAATAATATAACACAATGTTTAAAAACCGCTTAAGGATAAAATCATATACAGGGGCCTCGAATTTCATGATTAATCCGTTCCAAGTTTGTGGACGTCGAAATTCATGAATGTCAAAACCTTTTTCCCCAAAGAAATAGTGGAAATCAATTTAAAATCCATTCCAACACCCAAAAATATTAAAAAATATGTATTTTTCAAATTAAATAAAGATTTAATACAAAAAATGAAAAAATCAAGTACATACATATATAAAATAATTTACACTTCCCTTTATTGTGACTTCTGGGTGGATGGAAGGGGGGGAGGAGGGAGAGGATGAAGGTACACTATTTTTTGGGAAGGGGGAATCCCCTTTCCATAAAGACTTTAGGTACCAAGCCCTTTTTGGAGTTTTTTCCCCTTTGTTTTTAAACCCCTTTGCTGTGCGGTGTATTGTACCATGGGAGATACCGTGTTTGACTATCTATACGCATAAATTCTGGGGCTTAAAATCGAGCGGGAAGGGCTGGTGGGCCTACACAGAGAGAATGGGTCTCAGTGGTCGGTGTGCACCCTGTGAAAAAAAATCTGGGACTCAGCGGTGCATTGGGGGAACGCCATCTTGGGATCCATTTTCCCCCATCCTCGGGTAAAAAGTTCCTCACTCCTGGGGGATTGGAGGTCTTTTTTTCCCCAAATGCACTCAAACAGTGATGATAGTGTCATTTGGAAAGTGAATTTCCCTGGTTTTGAAGCGGGTGTGACGAAAAAATTCCCAAAAAAACTAATTTAGGATGAAAAAACCCAGAGGGCCCCAAACCACCCCTCTGGTGCTAGGCCCTCGTTCTTTCACCTGTACCAGGACGAAAGAGGAAACTATTTCCCCGTGTACAGACTCGATGTACAGTGCAATGATAGTGATAGTGTTTTCAAGGTTATTAAAGCATTTCTGTTGTGACGTGGGGTAATTTTCCCCCGTGAAAGGCAGTATTACGACGTCGCATGCGGTCTGGTAGTGTGCCATATGCCTTCCAAGAGGAAGGGTAATCTCGGAGCACACCCCGGGCCCTACACCAGTCTGATAGGAAGATGACGATTTTTTACGATGGGTATAAATGATGTGGGTGAGGCAGCACGGTGGTGGTGTAGTGCGGTGATGAGTCAGTGCACCGCACGGGCCCACGCTATCCCCGCGCTGCTGCTCCACAACTAAAACCCTGTTCGGGCCCGACCCCACATCCCAACCCAAACAAAAAACCCCCAAACCCCCCCCCCAACGACTTTCAATATCCAGAACCACCAGCTGACCGCATCGGGGATTGGCTCAAGATATGAGTTTGTCCCCATTCCCCCATGACTTTGATGAAGGAAAAAGTGGAATAGGGCCCTCATGTACATTGGGAAAAATCCCACAAAACTGGAATGCTTTCAGTTGTTTTTCGATAACCCTGATGGACTTATTGTCGGGGAAAAGCAATAATATATGAACACCATGGCAAACACTAGCTTCACCAAGATCACCCCTACCCCCAGTGGAAGGACACAACTGTCAGGTTGTATCTGTTCTTTGCCACAATAATGCTTTTTGCCACATGTGTATAAGCATAGTGTCAGCATTTGGGCGACAGACCGCCTGTTTCACCCTGCTTTCAGTGACATTATACAGTGAATAATTTGTTATGTTACTATGTTACACTTTTCAACAAAAAAGGCCTGAAGAAGCAAAGGTTTTAATATAAGATCAAGTGTGTTTTTGTACCTAAAACAAAAGGCTGTATGTTTTTTTATCCCTTCGGAAGTGTTATTGCGAGTCTTTGATTTTGTTCAAAGGAAGACTTCATTCAGCGTAAACCCAAGCAAGGGAAACCTTGGATAAAGTTATTTGTTCGTGGTTTGCAAAACTGGTCGGGTTTTGGATAAAATTTGTGTACAGGGCGGTAAAACAATGGAAGATACCGGAAGTTACTGGGACTCGTGAGGGGGTTTTTTGAACAATGATGGGCCATATTTTGGAAAAGGGGCATTTTTATTACTGACAAGGGTCACAAGCCCAACTAGTGATTTCTTCAAAAGTAACATGACAGATGTGTTGGCACATTGCGAGAAGCGTAAAATATGCGGTTAAAGCTGGCGTCGAGAGTTAAGTGGGGGGTTTTTGTGCCATGCATCGGGGCATTTCGGGGGCATGACAAACGGATGTCACACTGCTGCATCAGTTTCACCAAACCGAAATGGTAGGACGGGAAAGCAAAATAGAGAGACCAAAGAACCTATGTAAAACCTGCAGCTGTGATGGATTACAACCTCAATATGCGCTTGTGGACAAATGGAATGCAGTTTGGGGGTTTGCGACTGTGTTGCAAGAGTTAAAGGGGTACATAAAACGTTTTCCTCTTCTTGACTTTTCCATGCTGAATGTTTAAATATGACAAGTAAAGACCAAGAACAAACCCAAATATGGTGAATTTTGTTTGTCAGTCATAAAACAAATAATATTAAGTCCCAAAGAAACAACCCTGCAATAGACCAGCGCCCAAAATTATAACACTGCCCTCTCGTTAGGCCTGGTGATCACTACCCCATCCCACTGCCTGTTTACTATCCCAAGAAAAATGTCGAAAGGGTTTTGTCTGTGGACAACCACAAAACGCCCCAAAAACGAAAAGAGACATCGTTTTATGTGGGGGTGGTAAACACCATTGTGCTTATCCCATTTTCAAAGAATTCCACAAGTTCAGCACTTCTAAAAAAGTGTCCAGTGATTGTACATATGTATATATTTTAAAACAATCGTAAAAAAATTTTTATTTAATTGTTTGTTTGGGGTAAAACAAGTTTTAGAAACATTAAATGATACAGTGTTTTTGTTTAAAATTTGTGTTACATTCCGGTGATATTTGCATTGCCAAAAATTTTGGGTCTAAAGGCCACAAAAGTTATGTAAAAAAAATAAAATAGTGAAAAAAAACAAGAAACCATGAATACAAGTAAAAAAATTTTACGGGGGCGGCAGTCGCCGCTGTTGCCGCCGCGATCAATTTCAGCAACTAGGATTTAAATATCTCGAAAGATGATGGGAAAAATTTTTTTTGGGGACTTAAAACAACAGAAAAATAATCTTAATTTTTTTCATAAGAAAAAATTTTTTTTTTTTTTTCAAATTTTTTGCGACACCAAAGCAACTTCAGGTTTTGGCCCTTCGACGGGTAAAGGGGTTAATGGCACTAGGACCAGCTAGAGTCACTGGACCCCTGTCACACAAAAATATCTGTCAAGAGAACTCTGTTTCGGGCTCTCTAAGTTTTCCCAAAAAGGGGACAAAACCTGTCACTGTAAGTTCCCAAACTGGTAAAAGTTCACCAAAAATTTTGCACTTCAGTCCATTTGCAAAATGCTTTTAAATCTTAAAGAAGGCACCTTCCTCCATCTTCCTCCCCCTCGCAGAAATTTACTGAGCTGGGGTCTGTGCTGTTGCAGATGAAGCTCTTGCACTCTGTAGTGTTATTTCATCGTGGTCCTCCCCAACTCTTCCAACCCGAAAGTCACATCCGCCCCTGGAATTCCCTGCCAAAATCTTTCCAAAAACTGGCATAAGCTCCTCAGGGTAAGCCCCAAACCCTTAAAAAATCCCCTTTTTGTACACCCTGTGGCCACAATTTTCTCCAAGCAGCTTAAAACCCTGAAAATCACCCCCCCCCCCAAGCCTTCCTAAATTTATGCGTGGAGGATATTGAAGGATTTTTTCCCGAACTTTCTTGGGTCAACTGAGTGTTTGGGTCACTTCCAAAACTTTTTGAAACCGGTTTTGGGGGTGTACAGTTTTTTGGAAGATGAAATGACCTGCGGGCCCATGGGCGGGAGGAAGGATGGTATAAAGGGCAAAATTTCACTTTGATAAACGAAATCCTGCACCATTTGCCTTCCAAATCTGGGGGATGAGCGGGAGCACTGTCCCTACCGGGGGCACTTGGGTTCCAATTTATTTTCCAGGAGGTATTTCTTACACTGGACCAAACATTTCACAAAACCCAATAAAGGGAAAATGTCTCTCATACCCATGCCTTACTGTTTGCCTTCCACATACCACAGGTACTCTTGAAACCGTTTTTCTTAAACAAAAGTGATACACCAGTAAAGGTTTCATTTTAAAATTGCACTGCATTACCACACAGAGAGTTAGCCTTTTTTCATAGACTTGGTCCCGGGGGAGTGCCTTTTCCCCCTTCATGTGTGGCCCTCTTTGGCTTTTCTTCCAAAACAGGCCTTTTTTCTCACAATTGAACACTTTTTTGGGTTTTATTTTTCAGTCTCTATGTCCCCCTTAATTTCCTCCCATGCCTTACCCCCTTATGTATGCCATATGCTTAAACCCTCAAACCACCTTTGCGGGCCTTTTTAAAATCACAAAAATCCCCACTTGTTGCAGGAATTTTTTTAGGGATCGTCGTGCAACTCCCTTGCCTTTTCACAAATTTCAACGCATAACACTATTCCTGCTAACTTTTTTTGGGAAATCCACACCAACAATAATTTCTCCCACTTCTTGAGGTTTTGCGATCCCCTTTTTTTTTCAGCAATCACCCTTTTTGCAACAAACTTCCCTTTTGTTTTCCCCCCCTTCTCCACAATCAAAGTAATGGTTGATTGGTCTTCCCATATTTCACCACTCTAAAACCACACTCCCACTTTACTTTTTTAAATGTTTCTTTCTTAAATTTTGATTGGTTCCTCACTTTTTTTACCAAGGGCGGCACTAGCTTTTTTTGGGCCCAGGGTTACTTATTTAGCATGGCAAGCACAAAAAACAATGGATTTTATGAAAACTTTTATAAACCAGGGAATGATGGTCACTCACTGATAAAAAATGGCACCTAAGTGTGAATGGGGGGGAGACTGGCTTTGTGTGCACGCTGATGGGGGGGTGTGGTGGATGCAACCAAGGGTCCCCCAAATGACAGGCCAATAGGGCCCCATGGGCTATATTTTGTTAAAAAAAGTTGGCCGAAAAGTCAGATTTACTAAAGTCATCCGCCAAAAGGCCCGGGGGTTCATTTGTACATTACCTCATTTTCTTTTTTAAAAATATTTGTGTTTAAGTAGGGTGAGGGAGAAAAGTTTTTATTTGTAAAAAGTCAGTGGGAGGTAGGGTAGGGTGTTTGCCGGGCCACCCCACCCATATGTAAACAAACGGAAACAAAGCGCTAGTTATGGTTCTAACATTCAAAAAACACCTTACATTGGTACAATTTGTCTCCACAGGGTCAGTAGAATAAATAAAGATCAACCTTCCATTCTCATGTAATTTTTAAAAGGGAATGATGCCTGAAAAATTTTATTACAGGGGCCCCGGTTTAAGTGTCTTGGAAAAAGTAATACAATTAGAATAAGTAACATTTATTTCGTCAAATATTGGCTTGGTGAAGTCCTAAAACCAGTAAAAGTCTTGTCTAAGGGTGTTGCGCAGCCTGGCAGCCCCTACACTCCAGCAAACAGTGTGCCATGTTACTAGCCGTGAGGACGACCCCACGCGTTCTTTACGACCCATTTTTTTATTCCATTTTTTTTAGTGTTTGTAATGCTAAATAAGCCCATGGCCCAAAGAAAGTTTCTAGTGCCCCCAAAGCCCTTTCTTTTAAAGGACTGAGAAAGGGGGGGGAAATGTGCCTTTTTAGTGATTCGAAACATGTACGATACTAAAGCAGCAAGTGTCGAAAAAGGCTATAGTGCCAGCCAGCGAAAAGTGTACCTTTTAACAGTGTACAATAAGTTAACAATTAATCGATAGAAAAAGGGACAGCACAAAACTGATCCCCTTGTTGGAGGTATATGGGGCTAGACAAAACCCCCCCTTGGCTGCCTTTTCCCCATGTAAGGTTATCCTTCAGTGGCCCTTTCACCCAAAAACAAACAAACACACCACCCTGACATTCTTTTGCCCATTTTATTAAAACCTGAGTAAATCATGTTTCTTTTTTATTAATAGTTTACTATGTCATTTTAGAGAAATTTGCTAGTAAATAAGCCCTTGGGGCTGATATTGTGTCTATTTAAGGACTATTTTTCCCGTCTCCCAACAAATTCCAACATAACCCAAAAGACCCTCTGGGGAAAACTTTTTTGGCGACGTGGGCCATGACATCAAGCTGGTCCCAGTGGCATTAAAAAAAAAAAAAAGGGAAATAAAAAGGTAAGACTTGGTACCTGAAGTCCTTTTTGGGAAGGGGGTTTCCCTTCCAAAAAAAGTAACTTTCCATCCTCTCCCTCCTCCCCTTTTTATAATCACCAGTCTTCAAAAAGGTAAGTGTGTTTTTACTGTTTTACTCTTCATATATCATTGTTTTCTGTGTAGGTAAATGTATTTTCGTGTAGAAAACATATTTTTTTAAAATTTTTTGGGGTCGGAAAAGGGTTAATTGGGTTTCCAAATTTCTTTTGGGGAAAATTATTTCGAAAAAGTCAGACAGATAAGTCACTCTCTCTGGAATGGATTAATTAATAATCCGGGGGGGCCACTGTATTACAAATTTTTACGCCTCCTCACTTAAAAATGGGTTCCCTTTCCCCAAGCCTTGTAGGGAAACAAATTTGTCGGGAAGAAAAAACCAAAATACAGCGGCCCTCATTTTTTTAAAAGGTTGAAAGTCGTAATTTTTTAAAATTGTAATCTTTTTCATCTAAACATTGATCACAAAAACGTCTTTTTTACTCACAAATGTCGTTGGTAAAGAACGTGGAAAATATAATTTAAGAAAAAGTTTGTAGAAAAATACAAAGTGGTGGTAAGGGGGTACAGTTGTGATATGGTTTGAGGGTGGTAGTGATGGTGGTAGAGGGTGGTACGTTGTGATGTGGGAGAGGGGGTAGTGTTGGGGAAAGGTGGTTGTGATGGGAGCAGTTGTGACAGTGGTAGAGGGGGGTAGTGAGGTGGAGTGGTTGTGATGGTGGTAGAGGGTGCCTTCTTTATGATTTAGCAATTCTACTAACTCCCCCCAATGTTGGAGTTTTATAGGGCTCGAAAAACCGGTTTCGCCTAGCTGCTCTTTACCACCATTTGGATGGGGTTAGCTCTAGTGGCCCTTATACACCCAACACCACCACAGAGCACCTTTGTGACTAATAATTTTTTTTATTTTACATTATTTTATTCATTTTGAGTAATACCCTGTTTTACATTATTTTATTTTATTTTTAAGTAAATTTTCCATATTTTGTTATTAATGTTTTTATTATTCAATTAGTTGAATGTGACAGATAAATAAACAGTAGAGTTGGTATTTTGTCATATTCTCCAACGATAAACTCGCCTCCTTCCCCCCTGCCCTACACCACAAGATCCCCAAAAAAGGTAAGTGTGATGTTTTTAAAAGTTCTTTTATACATTTTATTGTGCTTTACATTTATTGGATTCTTTTTGATTTTTTTTTTCAACAATAGCCCTCCCCACCAGGCAGGGTGACCCAAAAAAAAAAAAAGAAAAACCCCCAAAAAGGGAAAATACTTTCATCATCATTCAACATTTCACCCCCCACTCACACATTATCACTGTTTTTGCAGAGGGCCCGAATAAACAGTTTAGAAGCTATCAGTACCCCCCCGTTAACGACATTTTTCATTCCAAAGTTGTTCAGGTGCCAGACTGACCAAATTTGTTCCCATAAGGGAATATTTGAAGTAGATTAGTTCATTTTTAGACCCCCAAACTACACGTACAAACGCATTCATAAATAAACTTTTCATTGGTTGCACTGGGAGGTATCGTTAAGCAGGGGCCTTGTAATATAAAGATACAAAAATCCCTCCAAACTGAATATCCCAAACCCCTCCTTTAAAATGGGGGAGGGATTGTATTCCCCATTTCAGGACTCGTCCAATATATGAAAATACAGGGACCCCCCCCATACCGTTGGCACACATAACGTTTAATCCGCATAGAAATTTTATCGCTAAAATTTTGCCTCGCATACGCTTAAAAAAAAAAAAAAAAAACCGCTCAAAACCCCTGTTGTCCCAGGCGTCCCCAAAGTGCGCCCTTGCCGCCTCACTTTTTCCCCCCGGTGGCTTGTTTACCAGCCCCCTCCGCGGTAGACCAAGCATACAATGTAACATTTCGTATTATTTCGTGTTTTTGGGGATTTTATCTGGAAAAAAAAGTGACCATGGGCCCAAAAAAGTTCAGTGCCAACCCTACGCAATAAGGGTGAGAATTCTATAGAGATGAGAAAAAGATCATTTATAAATATGAAATGGAGTTGTGTCCCGAGCTGGCCAGGTTTTATAATAAACCCCAAACAACCATCGTCATTGGGGGTACAGTGCTGCTGCGCACTTTCCGTGCTGCGGCTGAGCATCAGACGATCTACAGCAGCAGCTGTGGGGTCGTCTGCGCTGCTTGCATCGTCTGTGCTGCTGTTGCATGTCACTGCTGTGCTGCGTGCATCGTCGCTGCTGCGTGCTGAGCATCTTCTGCTGCTGCTGTAGCTCGTCTGCTGCTGCTGTAGCATGTTGCTGTGCTGTAGCATCGTTGTGCTGCTGTAGCACTGTTGTTGGTGTGGTTTTTGAGAATATACCAAGAAAAAATTAACCCCAGAGGATTTTCCACCCCGGATAACCCAAAAAAATCAGTGTCATCAAAGACGTCTAACTTATTTCCATTGGGGTCCTTAACTTGCTCCCCGGATGCAACCCACACCAGTCGACTAACACCCCGGGGGAACAGGGAAAAAAAGCCTGGGGCTAGTGTCTATTGGTGAATTTAAAGCCAGCAAAGGGTTTGGTTTGAGAATTTAAGAAATTTTGTGACATACACGGGTAAGGCATGTTTGGGGAAAAAAAACCCAAAAAACCTACAGTACCCAGGAAAAAAGCACTCCCAGGACACATCAGTCATTGCTGCATCTTCAATAAAGGTGTCTTTATTCTTCATTTGTAGACTAGTACGCACAATATATCTGTGCATGTTTTTACTCTACTATTTTGCATGTTTCCTTTTTCTTTGGTGTAGGAAAATGTTATTTTACGGGTAAATTTTTTTTTTTTCATACTTTTGGGGGTCTTGCCGGATTAATTTGATTTCCATTTTTCTTTTGGGGAAAAATTTATTTGCTCCCATTATTTGATACCAATGGGGCCCTCTTGCACGGATTAAAATCGGGATGCGGGGGTCCACTGTAATGGTTTCCCTGAACCCCTTTAAAAATATTACCCGCTCCACTCTAACATATCGTTCAGGGCCAAGAACCCTTTGTCTCCATTCACCCTATCTAACCGCTCACGCAGCTTTGAAGTCCCAAACCCTTGCTCACAAAACCTCCTTTACCCCCTCTCTCCAACCCTTTTGAGGCGACCCCTACCCTGCCTTCTTCCCTATAGATTTTTTAGCTTTCCATGCATTTATTTGATCCCTTTCTCTGACCAAAGCACCCAACAACCCCCCTTTGCCCTCTGACTAAAACTTTTATTAATCCACACCCTTTTCCTAATTTCCCACTTCCGGGAAATTTTTGCATTATTTACACCACACATTCCTTAGACAGGACTCTCCACTGCCTCCAACCGTCTCTTCGCTGCTGCTTTACCCACCCAAGCTTCACACCCCAAAAAGGGGTGTTGGTATTCATACTTTTTAACATTCCCTTCTTTGCCCCATATAACTTTTTTGCTCCCATATACCCAACGCACCCTCACCCTTTTTTCCCTCTCAAACTATGATTAACCTCATCTTCTAAATCCACCCCCCGACACGTCAACTCCCCAAATATTGAAAACATTCACTTCTTCCCTACTCTCCCCCCCAATTTGATATCCAATTTTTCTTTATTAAATCATTTTATACCCTATCACCTTACTCTTTTCTATGTTCACTTTAAAATTTCTACCTTTTCCCATTTCCCCAAAATCATCCCTAACCTTTTGCTTTTTCTTTAGAATCTCCCATAAGCACAGTATCACAGCAAAAAGTAACTGTCATTCCCATTTTTAATTTGATTCCCATAAATTTTAAACCCACCCCTCTCCCGAACACCCTAGCATTTACTTCCTTTACAACCCATCTAAAATATATTAAACAACCCTGGTGCATTACCATCCTTGTCTAAGACCTACTTTTTTCCGGGGAATATCTCCCTTTCTTTTAACCCCCCCTAACTGAGCCTCTATCCCCCAAAAAACTCTTTACGCATTTAGTAACTTACCACCTATTCCATATACTTGCAACTTGCCACATTTTCTCCTCTATCCACTCTATCATATGCCTTTTCAAAACCAAAATGCAATAAAAACTTCCCCACCTTTATCAAATACTGTTCAATATATGCTTCAATGTAAACACTTTTATCTACACATCCCTACCCATCTGAAACCCCCTTGTCATCCAAACCCACATTCTGTTTACCTCTAATTCTTTTTAATTATAACCCTACCGTACACTTTTCCCGGGATACTCGTAAAAATTTTTCCTCTATAATTTTTTTTTCAATTCTTTTTTCCCTTTTCCCCTTTTTATAAAGGGGCTATACATACTCTCTCCCAAACCCCAGGTACCTTCTCCTTTTCAAAAATTTATTAAAAAAAGTACCAAACCCCTCCCAAAACTATATCCCCCCCCCGCTTTTACATTTCGTCTGATCCCCCATCTTTTAGCTGCTTCACCCCCTTTTATTTACGTAACCTCACGTACCTCCCCCACACTTTCATTCTGCTCTTCTTCACTCCTAAAAAAGGATACCTCCCCGACCCTGCATGAAATTTACCACCTCCCTTTCTTCCTTAACATTTAAAAGTTTCCTCAAAATACCCCTCGCCCTCTCCCAATACCCCCTCTCCCCATTACTAACCCCCTACTCTGTTTTTAATGGAAAATCCTTTCTTTCCCTAAACTTTCTTTAATTATTTAACTCACTCCAAAATTTTTTCTTATTTTTATTTTAAAAATTTTTGACGTGCCCCTCCCCCCTACTTGCTTCCTTTTGCACTCTCTCACCACCTCTTCATCTTTCTTTTCTCTCCATATACTTGCTTTCTTATAATACTTCGTTTGTAAAAACCTCTCATAAGTACCTTTTTTCTTTTATACACCCCTTTTCTTTACTTCCACCCAAACACTCCTCTTTCCCCCTGCCCCCCCACCCTCCCATAACCCCAACTTCTGCCCCACATTTTAATACTGCATTTTTAAAAATATTCCAACCCTCTTCAACCCCCATTATCATCTTTTCCTACCCCCCTTTGCCCAAAAGTCGTTATATCTCACCCAACTTCCCTCCCCTTTGTTATACACTTTCACCCCCCTTTACTTGTTTTGCCCCCTTCCCCTTTTCCCCTCTACCTTTACTCAACGTACTCAACTAAAAAATGATCCGATATATCATTGCCCCCCCAAAAAAATTGTAATCCTGGAGCCTACCCCTCAACTTTTATCCCCCAATACATAATCTAACAAACTACTTTCCCTTTCGTGTACATCATCCATGTAATTTATTTTTTCCCCTTTTCATAAAATATGATTACTTATTACCAAAACTCTTTTTCACATGCTCAAATTAAAGGCCCCCATTTACATTTACCCCTGGCACCCCCAAAATTACCTACCCTCCCTCCATAAAATTTTTACCCCCTTAGCTTGAAATCCCCCAAACCCCCATTACTCTCACACTTGATTCAAAATCCCATGCTTCACTAACATTTCCCAAAACTCTCTTCTCCTCTACACTTCTCCTTCCAGGGGCATACACCTTATTATAACCCATTTTCAATCCAATCTTTATTTTACCCACATAATCCTTAATTAATATTTATGTCCCTCTTTTCCCGCCTGCTTATCCTTCAACTTATTTATCCCTTTTTTATCTTAATCAATTTGAAACCCATGACCTAATCCCACTTATTCCTCTCCATTGAAACTCTCTCACCCCCTTCAACTTTGTTTCACTTAAAGCCAGGACACCAGCTTCTTCTCATTCATAACATCTACAATCATCTCTCATCATTTGCACAACATCGATGCACATTCAGACTTCCCACTTTGACAATTTTCTTCTTATTATCTTTTTAGTAATCTTTACAGGAAAAGGGGTTACTAGCCCATTATTCCCAGCATTTTAGTTGACTTTTACAACACGCATGGCTTACGGAGGAAAGATTCTTATTCCACTTCCCCATGGATATAAAAGGAAAAGTAATAAGACCAAGAATTATTAAGATAAAATCAAAGAAAACTCAGATGAGTGTGTTAAATAAACGTGTACATGTATGTGTAGTGTGACCTAAGTGTAAGTAGAAGTAGCAAGACATACCTGTAATCTGCATATTTATGAGACAGAGAAAAGACACCAGCAATCCTACCATCATGTAAAACAATTACAGGCTTTCATTTTACACTCACTTGCAGGACGGTAGTACCTCCCTGGGTGATTGCTGTCTACCAACCTACTGCATGTAAGCTAGGGAAGTGACCCCTGAAGTGACCTAGAGTCCTAATGGAGGGGGGATTCCCCTTTCAAACAATAACCTCTCTTCCCCTCTCACCTCTGTAATCTGTAAATACCTTTGTAACTTGTCATGATTGTGACTAGACCTACCTGGAGTTCATTACTTTTGTAAATTGTGAGTTCATTACCTTTGTAAATTGTGAGTTCATTACCTTTGTAAATTGTGAGTTCATTACCTCTGTAACTTGCTCAGCTATCAAAACTTTGGAGTCCAGTCCCTGGACCAATTATGTACCTCTGTAATCTTTGACTACCGCCCAAAGGATGGGTATGGGGTGCATAATAAACATATTAAACTAAACTAACCCTCTCTTCTCCTCCCTCTTCCATTCATCAACAACAGCCTTCAATAAAGGTAACTGTCATGTTGAATGTTCATTCTTTTGTGCATGTAAATCTATCTTTAAGCTAAAAAAAAAAATTTTTTTTGATACTTCTGGGTGTCTGGAACTAATTAACTGGATTTACATTATTTCTTATGGGGAAAATGGATTCGCAAATTGTCAATTTTGATAATAGTCACACTCTCTGGAATGGATTAATTACGAAAAACAAGGTTCATTGTATATAATGGTAGTGGGTTTGTGTCAACCACCTCTGACATTGTTTTAAAGTCACCTTTGCACCATTTATAGCATTTCTGGTATAATTTTTAAATGTTTATACAGTAGTATACTGTACTGTATATTGTAATAAGCAAAATAGAGGAAATCAGCTCTAACATATATTATTTAGGCATGAATACAGGTCAAAGAGCTCATCGTAAGTCTGAGTCTCAGTAAACGAGTACGTCGCTGAGGAGAGGTTGCATTATTATTACAAGATGTTTATTATTACAAATTATTATTACAAGTTATTATTATTATTATAATCATAAAAAAGAAGCGTGGAACAGTCTTCCCATGCGTGGAACAGTCTTCCCATGCGTGGAACAGTCTTCCCAGTGGGGTGATAGAGGTTAGGACCTTGGGTAGCTTTAAGAAGAGACTGGACAAATATATGAGCGGGAGGGGCTGGGTTTGATTGGTGTCAAGGGGTACGGGAGTTATTTCTTGAGTAGCTTTAGGTAGATGTCGTTTTGATAAGGACCTGCCTCGTATGGGCCAGTAGGCCTTCTGCAGTGTTCCTACATTCTTATGTTCTTATGTTAAACCCACAAGGGTCGTGAATAGCTATAGACAGAGTGAAGGCATATGAAAGGAATAAATTTCTAGTTAAGTTATTGGTTTCTGACTAGAGAAAATGTGATTCTTCTGACCCTCCCCCCAACTGCTTGGTAAAGAAATCTCATATTTATGTAAATTTTTATACTGTGGGAGTATGTATCATGTTTATATGTTACGTAACGTGTTTATTACATAATTTTGAAAAAATATAGATGGATTATGGAAACATCTATATTAATATACACATTTAATGCGCCCAAGAGATTATTATTATTAATATGGCATTTTCAAGAGTAGAGTGAGAGCACAGTGTGTAAGTATATTTAGGTACAGGTACACATAAGTATAATTATCAGAGTACAGTGGACCCTTGGTTATTGGTCGTTCTGGATATCAGTCAATTGGATTTTGGCCACTTTTTGGCCAAAATTCTATCCCAGTTTTCGGCTGTCATTTCGGAGGTGGCAGTTATGGAGTATCCCCCCTTTTTCTG
>NW_026509951.1:10000-14872 GCF_026875155.1 Cherax quadricarinatus | reverse complement strand
GAAAAGAAAAGAAAGAAGAAAGAAGAAGAAAAAAGAAAAAAAAGAAAAAGAAGAAGAAGAAGAAGAAGGACTGTAAAGGGATGTGGGTGGCCTTACTGTTATGCACAAGGCCAATATTGTCAAAGTACCACACTTGGATCCACTTCGAGGACAGCGTGAAACAAGCTTTTATCCCACAAGAGGGCAGAAAGCAGCAACTTCACTCTGGCTGTACCCTTCTCCAGAACATCACTTCATCTGAGATCCTATATACCCAGGATGACTCGGGTATGGAACACATTCGTACAGCATAATGATGTCAACGAGATAAAGTCAGTTGATCAAATGAAAATGCTGGCCCACAGATGGCTCCAACTTCATCCTGTTCCCTACTTGTATGTCTCATAACAATAAAAATTCTTTCAAATGAGCTGATGTAGGTAACAGCTCTTAGCTTGCCAATAAAGTTAGGAATCCTTAACCTGTAAATAGCTGTCAATAAAGCTAGGGATCCTTAACCTGTAAATAGCTTGTCAATAAAGCTAGGGATCCTTAACCTGTAAATAGCTGTTAATAAAGCTAGGGATCCTTAACCTTGTCAAACCCTGTGTAAAAAAAAAATAAAGAGGGAGCAAGAACGAAAGTGAGGATAAAACTTTACCAGTAATAAGATGTTCCGTCTTACGACGAAATACTGCGTCATTTGCGTAAAGAAACTGCTTCCCTTGCAGAAAGATACTGCGTCACTTACATTAACATGAAGAATTAGACATGCAAAATCAGGATATCTTTATCTGCAGAAATCAAGATACCCAGATGATGCACACTCGTCTAATTCTTCATGTTGTCGGTACTGTACACCATTTTTGTGCAGCTTACATTGAGATGCTGCGTCACTTGCGTAAAGATGCTGCATTCTCTCTAGACTCTGGGACATCATGCTGCGTATACCACTGTCTCTTCAACTGCAGTTCAGAGGCACCATCATCTACCAATCTGCCTGGAATGTTAACTGGTCTGATGCTTGTATCTGGGAATCTTACAAAGTCGTAAGATATCCTTGAAGGGTGGAAACTGTTTGGGGTGACGCCTTGACTGCTGTAGCGAGTTTTGAGATTACTGGGGCGTGTGTATTAAAAGTTAGGGGCTGTAGCTGGCAGATTCCTGACAAATGGTGATGTGACAATTGTGTGGGATGAGGTGAACTAATTTGCCACTTTTGTCGTGTAGTCGACAGACTTCAAACCCAGTGAAGCACCCAACCTTTCTGTTATATTATCTTAGTCTCAGATATTTAAACAGAAGTGGAGATAGCCAGAATGAAGAATACCATCCTCAAAAGAGTGGACTGGGAGAATGACATCCATCTGCTCTCGTATACTCACGTGAGATCTCAAGTATTCTCTCATGTACTCGACTGTATCCCATATGTCAACGTTCACTATCTTGTCCTTCCTTCATATATCTATTTTCGTGCCGGTGAGTACATTGTGGGACTTTCGAGACATCGGTTCCAGTGTTTTATTAATAGTACGCGAGACCAGAAAATGATCTCTGTGTAAGTCTGACGACAGTATCTCTCCCTTGCTTTGAACGAGAAAATGTGAGGACAAACAGTGCTTTGAACATATCTCTGGCCTGCTTTGAACAGGGAGCGCGAGGCCAGAACAGTTGTTCTGTGTGAGTGAACATGAACGTTTTGAAGAGTACCGTCTATTGCGTAGCTTCTAATTATGAACGTTCTTACGAATCACTCATATGAAGCCAATCTACCATTTCCCCGGCCTTGGGGCCATGCACTCTCTCTCGCTTTCTAACTCTCCAAAGGAAAGAGGGGAAAGTAAGGCGAATTTTTAACCAGTCTGGCATGTTATTCTCTGTTCTCCGGTCCTCCGTCTGCCAATATAATAACATAACACATAATAACAACATAACAACCACACTGCTAACAGTTGCTGAGATCGGCTAAAATGATCCACGTCGTCACTCGTTTGATCTGAGTCAGCATCGTGATAGTTTTGGAGTCGAACCGAAGCATTGATTTCTCCCCTCATCAATGTTGATGGAATTAAGTCTTGATTCCGCTCCCCCTTCATCAATGTTGATGGAATTAAGTCTTATTTCCCCTCTCCACTAATCATTGTTGATAGTTTTAGATGTTGATTGCCTTCTCACGTGTTTGATGATATAAAATTTGATTCCCCCTATATCGGGTTATGATATATTAAGCCTTGATTTCACTCCTCATCAATAGTGATGATATTAAGCCTGATCACCCCTTCCTGGGTAAATTTATTGTGATATCCAAACGTTGACTCCCCATCAATGTTGATAGCATTAAACGCAATGTTGTGAAATCCTACCGTGGTCATTAGTGGCAAGTGATAATGATGATGTAATCAATTAAAGCTCTAAACACGTAAGGGGCATACAGCAATTAGTGGATCAAATTATTCCGGCCCACTGACCAGGAATTTATTGAGTCAATACCCGAGGCCAAGAATTAATACTCTAAATAATTTGTTAAAAAAGCCGATATCCATGGTTAGGATTATTACGACTTTATTCCAACGAGATATCCCTGGTTAGCACTGCTATCAAAATCGTATATAACGAGATATCCCTGGTTAGCACTGCTATCAAAATCGTATATAACGAGATATCCCTGGTAAGTATAAAGGGTCAAAATCTTCCTGCAGAGTGTTGCTGCAAGTATAACAAGATAACTAACTCTGACAAGCAGGTGCCAAACAATTCTCCGTCAGGTTAATTAGTGAATTTGCTTGACGATCACGCGAAAGGTCGTTCAGGACGACGTTTAGAATTACCAAAGGGCTCCGTCTGTAATTAGACAGCTAATATTGATTATGGGAGTGAGCTAATGAGCTCATCAAGCAATATTGTGTACAGCTCTACACAATGTAGTTGTATCGGGGGAGGAGAGAGAGAGAGAGAGAGACAGATGACAGACGACAGACAGAAAAGAGATTTTCAGCGGTTTGTGGTGTGTGGTGTAATGTGTGTGTGGGGGTGTATTGTGTGTAGTGTGTGGTGTGTGGTGTGTGGTGTGTTTTGTGTTGTGTGTTGTGTGTGTGTGTGTTTGTACTCACCTCTGTGGTTGCAGGGTTCGATTCGCAGCTCCTGGTTCTCGCCTCTTCGCTGAACCGCTAATATGTTCACTCTCTCTCCCGGCTCCAAGAGCGTTATCGTACCTCTTCTTAAAGCTATGTATGGATCCTGCCTCTAACAGTTTCACCCCCCAGATTGTTCCACTTCCCGACACTCTAAAGCTAAAGAAATACTTCCTGACTTCCTATGATTCATCTGAGTTTTCAAGTTCCAGCTGTATCCCTTTGAGCGTGTGTGTGTGTACTCACCTATTTGTGGTGGCAGGGTTCAAGTCGCAGCTCCTGGCCCCGCCTCTTCACTAGCCGCTACTGGTCACTCCCCCCTGCACCCTGAGTTTATCATACCTCTGCTTAAAGCTATGTATAGATCCTGCCCCTACATCGCTTCCCAAACTATTCCACTTCCTGACTACTCTGTGACTGAAGAAATACTTCCTAACATCCCTGTGATTCATCTGTGTCTTCAGCTTCCAACTGTGTCCCCTTGTTGCTATGTCCAATCTTTGGAACATCCTGTCTCTATCCACCCTGCCAATTCTTCTCAGTATTTTATATGTCGTTATCATATCCCCACCACTATCTCTCCTGTCCTCCAGTGTCCTCAGAGCGATTTCCCTTAACCTGTCCTCGTAGGACGTACCTCTTAACACTGGAAAATAGTCTTGTTGCAAACCCTTGCTTGTATATATATATATATAATATATATTATATATATATATATATATATATATTATTATTATATATTTTTAAATATATATATATGTATATATATTATATTTTATATATATATATTCTTTTTCTTTCAACGTACCAGCCCTTTTCCCACCGAGGCGGGTGGCCCAAAAGAAAAAACTAAAGTTTCTCCTTTTAAATTTAGTAATATATACAGGAGAAGGGGGTTACTAGCCCCTTGCTCCCCGGGATTTTAATCGCCTCTTACGACAAAGCATGGCTTACAGAGGAAGAATTCTGTTCCACTTACCATGGAGATAAGAGGAAAAAACAAGAACAAGAATTAGAAAGAAAATAGAAGAAAAACCCCGAGGGGTGTGTATATATATGCTTGTACATGTATGTGTAGTGTGACCTAAGTGTAAGGAGAAGTAGCAAGACTTACCTGTAATCTTGCATATTTATGAGACAGACAAAAGACACCAGCAATCCTACCATCATGTAAAAAAAATTACAGGCTTTCCCTTTTACACTCACTTGGCAGGACGGTAGTACCTCCCTGGACAGCTGCTGTCTACCCAAACCCACTACCTACATATATATATATATATATAATATATAATATATATATATATATTATAATATATATATATATATTTTATATATATTATATTATGTGTGTGTGTGTGTGTTGTGTGGTGTATATGTGTGTGTGTGTTGTGTGTGTGTGTGTGTGTTGTGTGTGTGTGGGGTGTGTGTTGTGTGTGTGTGTGTGTGTTGTGGTGTGGTGTGTTGTGTGTACTCACCTAGTTGAGGTTTCAGGGGTCGATTCCGAGCTCCTGCCCGCCTCTTCACTGATCGCTACTAGGTCACTCTCCCTGAACCGTGAGCTTTATCATACCTCTGCTTAAAGCTATGTATGGATCCTGCCTCCACTACATCGCTTCCCAAACTATTCCACTTACTGACTACTCTGTGGCTGACGAAATACTTCCTAAAATCCCTGTGATTCATCTGGCTAGGGTTGTGGGTTCCAAACTGGTGCCGCATACTCCAATATGGCCTAACGTACACGGTGTACAGGGCCTGAACG
>NW_026509951.1:0-5000 GCF_026875155.1 Cherax quadricarinatus | reverse complement strand
TGCGTCTTCCTGAAAAAGTATTTCCTGATCCATTGCAGTCCCTTTCCCCGTTATTCCTGCTTGGCCTCCAGTTTTTACACTAATCTTTTTGTGGGTACTGTGTAAAAACCCTTTTGAAGTCTAAAAAAAAATGCAACCCACCCACCCCCTCCTCTTCTTTTACTGTTTGTCCCCCATGTCATAAAAATTCCAGTGGTTTGTGAAAAGGGGGGGGGTTTCCCCGTCTTTTAAAACCATGTTGTCTGCTGGTGATGACTTTTCATTCCTTTCTAGATTTTCCACCATTTTTCCCCTGACAATTTTTTTCCATGTTTTTGCATGCTTTAAATGTCGTGACCACGGGTCTGTAGTTTAGTGCTTCAGGTCTGTCCCCTTTTTTTAAAAGTTTGGTCCCAAAAAAATTTGCTGTTTCCATGCCTCAGGAAATTTTCCCTGTTTCGTTTAGATGTATTAAATATTGTTTTTTAAGGGGTTTCCATAGCGCCTCGGGCTCCCTCTCTCGGGAAACCCATGGAGAGATTTTAAATCGGCCCCCATTGCCTTTGAGGTATCTACCACTCAGAAGCCTTTTCACTTTTTCCTCGGTTGTGTGTACGTGCCCCCAGCACATGGTGGTGTCCCCCACCTCCCCGTTTTTTTGGGAAAACCCCCCTTCTGTCTCCTCTGTAAACCCATTTTCTTTAAATTTCTTGTTGATTTTCCTAAACATACTTTCACTGTCATTTCTTGTTGTCCCCTCCTCCCTTTTCCCTTCCTTAGCCTGAATTTCCCCGGGCTTTGGACTGTTGTTTTTTTTCCTGATGTGGCCCGTATTCAGCTTTGGGTCAAAAATTTGGCTTTTTTCTGCTTTTGGGCGTTTTTTTTATTGAGTTGGGCCTCCTTTTATCTTGCATATTCGTTTTGGCTTACGACTGCTCTCCTTATTCTCCTGGGTTTTTTTGCCCTTTTATATTTCTTTCCCTTTCCCCAGCACACTTGGTTTTTTTCCTCCTTTTCAAAACTTTTAGTGAACCCTGGGTCCTCCTGGATTTTTCATTATTCCTTTACCCTTGGGTACAAACCTTCCTCAGCCTCCCTTTCACATTTTTGAATACATATTCCATCATCTAATTTTAATGGTTTTCCCCGCCGTTTTTCTTTTTCCCCCTGAACCTCATTCAGGAAGTTTTCCCCATTCCTGTGTATCCCCCTTTCCCTTTGTTTGGTTTCATTCGTCCTGGGCCCTTTCCCGCTTCCCCCCCCAAATTTTAGTTTTTACTGTGTATTCGAAACCCCAAAACCCCCCATGATCGCTGGGCCCCAAGGGGTCTTTTATATTGTGTCCCCCAAAATTTTTTGCACTTTTCAAAGGGGAAAAACTAATTTCCCGTATTGCTGGTTCATCCTCCTCTTCTCTTGTAGTGTCCCTTACGTGTTTGGGACATGAAGTTTTCCCGTACCACTTTTCCCTCATTCCCTTTGCCCTCCATTATTTTTGGCCCCCCTGTGGGTCCAAGTTTTTCCCATTCGTTTTCCTTGTGGTTTTAAAATCGCCCATGAAAAAAAGGGGCTTTTCCCTACATGTTTTGAGCTCCTGGCCCCTGCAAACCCGTGGGGCAACCCTCGCCTCTATTCTCTCGTCATACCCCTTTTCCCTTTGGGCCCCTGCTGTTCGTGGTGGGGTTTTAACCCCAATGCATTAAACCCCCTTGGGGGCCTCCAAATTTTGGAAAAAGTTCCCGCTATGCAATCACTTTCTTCCCGCCCGTCTCCCCTCTCCAGCTCATCAAAAAATTTCCCTCGGTGTTTGTCAGCAATTTCCCCCTCTCCCCCCCCCCCGGTTTCCCCCTTTCTTTCCTAGGATCTGGGATCCCGTTTTGGGGGGATGGCATCTGTTAACATACCTGAAAATTTGGGTTTCTGTGATTTCAAAGATGTCTGGTGAGGCCCCTTTGACTCTTTCGGGGCCACTCCTCCCACTTGTTTTTTTCCATCAGCGTTTTGTAAACCCTACCTTCCCGTTTCCTTTCCCAAAACTGTTGGTTTTTTGGGGGGCCTGTGGGGGTGGGGGACCCGGTAGCAAACTGTGGGATTTTATGGTTGGGGGTTGGGGGGAAGCTGTGGGTTTTGGATTGTATTGTGTGTTGGGGTGGTGTGATAGGTTGAGGGGGTTTGAGGATATTTTGTGTGTTTTTGGGTTGCTCTTGCTGCTCTGTTCTGCTCTGATGACCCCCGCGGTTTCCCTCCCTTTTCCCCCTTTTCCCAGCTCCTTTCGCCTTTTTTTTCCCCTCCCTCAGCTTTTCTGTCTCTCTTTTTGTGTTCTGTCTCGTCTAGGGAAACACCTTTTTTGTACTCTTTCCCAGCTTCCCCAACCCTGGTTTTTTCTTGGGGGATCCTGTTCCCCCCACTGTTTTTTGTCCTGAGAATCAGCTTTAACGGTTTGGTTTCCCCTTCAAGTACCCCCCTTTTTCTCTGAAAATTTACAATCCGGCCCTGGGCTTCCCCCCTATTTCCGTGATGATTTTTTTCAATCTCCTTTTTTTCTTCCTTTTCCGTTTTTTCAGTTGTGTCCTTTCCTCTTTTCCCCCCCAAGCCCATGGATAAACACCTTTATTTTTCCCTTTCCTCCCCCCATTCCCCTCCCTCTGTGACTCTGGTCCTGTCTGTATTTGGGGCCCTTTTCTCCCTTGATTTTTCCCTTGGTTTGGTGCATGGGTTTTGCCTTTAGCCCTTGACTTATTTCCCTCTCCATCTGCCCCCTCTGCTCCCTTCCTTTTCCCCCCCTGGCCCTTCTTTGCGGCTGATAGGACCTTACATAATTTTATATCTCGTTTCCCTTTTTTGTTCAGCCCCTCAGCTTCGTAGGGTTGTCTTCTTTTGGTCATACCCCTGAGGGCTTGCTTTACCTGTTTACCCAAATTTTTAGGGCCTTTTTCCCTGGCTACTGCAGTTTCGACTTGTGCCCCCCAATTCTTCGTCTCCCTTTTCCAACCTCTTTTCCCCTTTTACAGAGGGGGCTCTGTGGGGTTTTGTGTATGTTTTGGCTTAAAAAAATTGTGTTAACTTTGTCAATTTGTTTTAAAATCCCACACACACCCAACACCACCAAAAACACACACACACAACACACACACAACAGCAAAAATTCCAGGAAAGTCTAGGCAGAAAGAAGGTCGGACGGATTAGTCCAAACACCTTGACATCACTAAAGAAATAACTCCGTCAGAGTTCTGATAAGTTGAAGACAAGCCTGACTTATTTATTGGCTGGCTGACTGGCTGACTGGCTGACTGGCTGACTGGCTGACTGTCACGCTGGCTGACTGTCACGCTGGCTGACTGTCACGCTGGCTGACTGTCACGCTGGCTGACTGTCACGCTGGCTGACTATCACGCTGGTTGACTGTCACGCTGGCTGACTGTCACGCTGGCTGACTGTCACGCTGGCTGACTGTCACGCTGGCTGCCTGTCACGCTGGCTGGCTGTCACGCTGGTTGACTGGCTGACTGACTGGGGAACTCAGTACTGTATACGAGAGGTAAACTAACTGAACGATTGTATTCGGCTTTCTATTCCCTTGTGATCTGAGTCTAGAGCGTCCATGCGCTTCCTCGGATCAAACCTGATTACCTCCTCCATTCCACAGGATGATATAGGCAGCTGCTGGTGACATCAATCAATGTTACTCTCAGGACAGCTGTTTTTGACAAATCAGCTGCTCGTAACGTCACACGTCACAAGGATGCCACCCTCTCTCTCTCTCTCTCTCTCTCTCTCTCTCTCTCTCTCTCTCCCTCTCCAAGTTAAAGGTAGAGTTTCACTCTACCTGTCCATTTTCCAAATTTATTTTCATGTTATATAGGGCAGTTGTGTCTACATATTAGCAGTTCTCTTTATTTTTTTTTAAGCCAGGGACAGTTTACCTGCTGGACACCTGACGCCTCATCCATCACAATGCTTCTTTCTCTGTTAATTGAAAGAAACAAGTCGATATCCTTTAGTTATATTGTGGACTCTAATTGAGTGTGTAATCTTAGGTAAACTTGACCTATGTAAGGTAAACTAGTCTAACCTAACCTAATTTCATGCAAACTCCCCTAACGTAATCTAGCGCAACCTAATCTAATGTAATCCAACCTTATGCAGCCTAACCTAGCCTAATGTAATTTAATCTAAGTTGATGTAATCGAAGTCACGGTAATATTGTTACATTCGTTACCTTAGTTAAAATGTAACTGCGTTATCTAAGAGAATTTTCGTTTTAATTTCGGAATTTTTTTTTTGGGGGGGAGGGGGCTTTAAGAAATGTTAGATCTAGTATTCGTGATGGTATAAGTATGTGTGTGTGTGTGTGTGTGTGTGTGTGTGGTGTGTGTGTGTGTGTGTGGTGTGTGTGTGTGTGTGTGTGTGTGTGTGTGTATGGTGGGTGTGTATGTGTGTGTGTGTGTGTGTGTGGTGTGTGTATGTGTGTGTATGTACTCACCTAATTGTGGTTTCAGGAGTCGAGACTCAGCTCCTGGCCCCGCCTCTTCACTGATCGCTACAGGTTCTGTGTGTAGTGTGTGTGTATGTGTGTGTTATGTGTAGATGCACGCGCGTCAGGAAAAAATTCATGCTAGACTCTTTGTTGAGGAGAGAAATTGCTTCCTCTCGTACGGTCGACTGGTCATTGAGTGCGTTTGTTGCTCCTCTCTCTTTCTCTCTCTCTCTCTCTCTCTCTCTCTCTCTCTCTCTCTCTCTCTCTCTCTCTCTCTCTCTCTATCTCTCTCTCTCTCTCTCATGTTTTGTGTTTCTGTCCATCAGACTCCTGTTCTGCATGCCAGCCTCTTTGCCTGCTTCCCTGACTACCTGCCTGTCTGTCTGTTTGCTTCTCTGCTCTTCTGCTTGTATCTTTGTTTCTCTCTCTCTCTTCTCTCTCTCTCTCTCTCTCCTCTCTCTCTCCTCTCTCTCTTTTCTCATTCTCTCTTTTCTCTCTCTCTCCTTTCTCTCTCTCTCCCTCTGTCCACCTCTTTTCCCTTCCC
>NW_026509950.1:0-14120 GCF_026875155.1 Cherax quadricarinatus | reverse complement strand
TTACCAACAGTGACCATACCTGCGGTTCATCGTAATAATCTTTGCTTTTTTTTTAATTTTGATTGCAACTGTAAAAAATCACCATGTGTCCAAGAAACTAGTGCAAGCCTTCGGTAAAGAAAGTGGGGAAAACACGATCGAATTCAATTAGGAAATCACTGAAAAAATATGAGAGTGGAGTGCGTGTTTACAGAGCTTGCCAGGATGTATGGCAAACCCATTCAACCATCACTTCGATCATGGCGAAAGGAAAGGAAATAAAGTGTGCTGTTGTTGCAAAAGGGGTAGATATCCTGAAAAAAAGGAGATCACAAATCCTCGAAGAAGTGGAGAGGTTATTGTTGGTGTGAATTACCGAAAAACAGTCGATAATACGTGAAAAGGCAAGGAAGTTGCATGATGATCTCGTAAAAAAAATGCCTGCAACAAGTGGTGATGCTTGTGATTTTAAGGCCAGCAAAAGTTGGTTTGAGAGCTTTAAGAAGCGTAGTGACATTCACAGTGTGATAAGGCATGGTGAGGCTGCCAGTTCTGACAAAATTGCAGCTGAGAAGTTTGTACGGGAGTTTAAGGAGTGCGTAGACACTGGAGAATTCAAACCCAAAGAAGTGTTTAACCCTTTCAGGGTCGCCAGGCCCTCTCTGAGACTTGTTCTCAGGGTTGCTCAAATTTCCCAAAAAAAAAAATTTTTTTTCCTATGAAAAGATAGAGAATCTTTTCCTGATCATAATGACACCAAAAGTATGAAATTTTATGGAAAACTTACGGAATTATGCTCTCGCGAAGTTAGTGGTCTCGACGATGTTTACGCATCGGCAATTTTGCCCACTTTGAGCTCTATTTTCGGCCAATTCTAGTGTACTAGTCAACAAAAATCAAAACTATTTCGCTAGAACTCCATTTTTTCTATCGAATGAGTACAAGAAATCACCCATTTACCGATTTCAACTATCCAATAAAGTGGTCAAAATTTAGCAATTTTGCCAATTTCACACAAACTTCAAAAGATGCCAATTTTCGAATAGGGTCCAGAATAAACAAGAAAGACATTCCTGGCACTAAAATAACAAGTTCTCTGTTCGTTAGTCACATCCCCAGGCCCCTCTTATATTTCTTTGGCTTTCCACTTTGAATCTTTATTCTTACAAAAACTAGAAGATTTACTGTTATGCAGACTACCGCATTAGTGTAGAAATGGTATAAATAATATCAGCGCACTTGTGAAAGAATATTAGACTCACCAGTTGACGTGTATTGGACGCATAGCATGATTTGTTTACTTTTGATCTTTGGTAAAAATCGAACATTTCTGCTACTTTGAGCTCAAGTTCAAGGTACTTTTCACTGTAAAAAAAGTCAAAATCATCTCAATTTCTGTAATATGTCTTCCATTCTATAAAATGAGACCAGGAAAACTAGAATACAACCATAAATACCATATGAAAATACAGTGCAAAGTCGCTGTTTTAATCCAAAAACACGGTCAAAGTTTTTTTTTCCTCATTAGGCACTATGTGCTGCAGAATTTTTTTTATACTGTGCACACTGACCACATAGACCCATTCTTTCATATGTAGGCCTGCCAGCTTTCTCTCACTAGATTTGAGGGCACTAGAATTTAGGCATACTAGTACAGTGGACCCCCGCATACCGTTGGCCTTACATAACGTTAAATCCGCATACCGATACATTTTATCGCTAAGATTTTGCCTCGCATACCGCTAAAAAACCCGCTCAACGCTGTTCATCTGAGACGCGTCTAATGTGCGGCCTTAGCCAGCCTCACATGTTTCGCCGGTGGCATTGTTTACCAGCCAGCCTCCGCGGTAACATTCAAGGCATAAATCGAAACATTTCGTATTATTACAGTGTTTTTGGTGATTTTATCTGCAAAATAAGTGACCAGGGGCCCCCAAGAAAGCTTCTAGTGCCAACCCTACAGGAATAAGGTGAGAATTACTATAGAGATGAAGAAAGAGATCATTGATAAGTATGAAAGTGGAGTGCATGTCTCCGAGCTGGCCAGGTTGTAAAAAAAAACCCCAGTCAACCATCGCTACTATTGTGGGCAACAAAAAGGCAATCAAGGAAGCTGTTCTTGCCAAAGGTTCAACTGTGTTTTCAAAAACAGAGATCGCAAGTGAGGGAAAGATTTTGGGAGAGATCTTAATGGTGTGGATAAATAAAAAAACAGATAGCAGGAGATAGCATCTCTCAAGTGATCATAAGTGAAAAGGCTGGGAAAGTTGCAATCAGGATTTAATTAAAAAAATGCCTGCAACTATTTGATGATGTGAGTAAATTTTAAGGCCAGCAAAGGTTGGTTTGAGAGATTTAAGAAGCGTAGTGGCATACCATAGTGTGATAAGGCATGGGTGAGGCTGCCAGTTCGGACCACAAAGCAGCTGAAAATATGTGCAGGAATTAA
Source organism: Cherax quadricarinatus (assembly GCF_026875155.1). Taxonomy (NCBI): domain Eukaryota; kingdom Metazoa; phylum Arthropoda; class Malacostraca; order Decapoda; family Parastacidae; genus Cherax; species Cherax quadricarinatus. The sequence continues at coordinate 11,692 of NW_026509950.1, read as the reverse complement.
AGGGAGTACAAAGAAAGTGAAGGACTAAAACCTGAACAAGTGTTTAATTGTGATGAAACAGGCCCTGTTTTGGAAGAAAATGCCAAGCAGGACCTACATTACTCAGGGGGAAAAAGGGCCCACCCCCGGGACATAAGCCTATGAAAGACAGGCTTACTCTGTTGATGTGTTCCAATGTTTACTGGTGATTGCAAAGTGAAGCCTTTTTAAAGTTTTAATCACTCAGAAACTCCCAGAGCGTTCAGACAAAAGAATATCCTCAAGGCTAATTTGTGTGTGCTGTGGAGGGCAAACAGTTTAAAGGGATGGGTCACTAGGACTTTTTCTATGATGGTTACACCATGCATTTGCCCCAAAGTGAAAGATTACCTAACTGAAAAGAAATTAAACCTTAAGTGCCTCCCGGTGTTAGACAATGCCCCCGGTCATCCTACAGACGTGGCAGAGCGACTTTATGGGGACATGAGGTTCATTAAGGTGAAGTTTTTGCCTCCTAATACCACTCCTCTCTGCAGCCCATGGACCAGCAGGGTTTTTTCAAAAATTCAAAAAAACTGTACACAAAAGCTCTGTTTGAAAGGTGCTTTTTAGTAAACTCAGAAACTCAACTGACTCTAAGAGAGTTTTGGAGAGATCACTTTAATATCCTCAATTGTGTAAACCTTATAGGTAAGGCTTGGGAGGGAGTGACTAAGAGGACCTTGAACTCTGCTTGGAAGAAAAATGTGGGCCCGAATGTGTAGACCAAAGGGATTTTGAAGGGTTCAGGCTAACCCTGAGAGGAGTGTGCCAGTTGAGGAATCCATTGTGGGATTGGGGAAAAAATCCTTGGGGTTGGAGGGTTTGTGGGGATGATGTGGAAGAGTTGGTGGAGGAGGACAATGAAGAACTAACCACTGATGAGCTGCTAGTCAACTTCAACAGCAAGAGGCCAGACCTGAGGAAACTGGTTTGGAGGAGGGAAGAGAGAAATTATGGATGAAAATCACCCTCACACAGCTATTGCAAGCCGTGCTGGTGACTATTACACTGACAATGTTGTGAAACACTTTAGGGAAGTCATAAAGGAACGAGAGGTACAGGCCACTATGGACAGATATGTTGTGCGACAGAAGTCCAGCGACTCTGAAGCTGGTCCCAGTGGCATTAAAAGAAGAAGGGAGTAACCCCAGAAAAGGACTTGACACCTCAAGTCTTAATGGAAGGGGATTCCCCTTCTAAACATTAAGACTCTCTCCTCCTCCCATCCCCCTCAATCATACCAGATCTTCAATAAAGGTAAGTGTCATGTAATTGTGCATGCCTTTTTCAGTTTGTGTGTATTAAAATTAATATTTCATGTGGTAAAAATGTTTTTTTTTCATACTTTGGGGTGTCTTGCACGGATTAATTTGATTTCCATTATTTCTTATGGGGAAAATTCATTGGCATAACGATAATTTCGCATAACAATGAGCTCTCATGAACGGATTAATATCGTTATGCGGGGGTCCACTGTATGTCAAAAACCCTGGGGCGTAAGCCGGACTAGTAGGGCCGAAACCCTGAAAGGGTTAATTGTGACGAAACAGGTCTCTTTTGGAAGAAAATGCCAAAGAGGACCTACATCACGCAGGAGGAAACGGCACTCCCAGGACACAAGCCTATGAAAGATAGGCTTACTCTCATGTTTTGTAGTAATGCTAGTTGGGATTTTAAAGTGAAGCCTTTACTGGTGTATCACTTTGAAAATCCCAGAGTGTTCAAGAAAAACAGTGTCACCAACAGTAATTTGTGTGTGATGTGGAAGGCTAACAGTAAGGCATGGGCCACAAGGGATATTTTCCAAGACTGGTGCCTCCTGGTAATGGACAATGCTCCTGCTCATCCTCCAGACTTGGAAGAGCAAATAGTGGAGGAGTTTAGTTTCAACACGGTGAAGTTCTTGCCCCCTAATACAACTCCTCTCCTCCAGCCCATGGACCAGCAGGTCATTTCAAACTTCAAAAAACTCTACACAAAAGCAGTGTTTCAAAAGTGCTTTGAAGTGACCTCAGACACAGAATTGACCCTAAGAGAGTTCTGGAAAGATCACTTTAATATCCTCCATTGCATAAACGTTATAGGTAAGTCTTGGGAGGGAGTGACTTCCAGGACTTTGAACTCTGCTTGGAGAAAACTGTGGCCAGAATGTGTAGAAGAGAGGGATTTTGAAGGGTTTGGGGCTGACCCTAAGGAGCCTATGCCAATTGTGGAATCTATTGTGGCATTGGGCATGTCCCTGGGGCTGGAGGTGAGTGGTGAGGATATGGAAGAGTTGGTGGAGGACCACAGGGAAGAGCTAACCACTGAAGAGCTGCAAGAGCTTCATCTGCAACAGCAAGAGATCACAGCTCAGGAAACTGCTGCAGAGGAGGAGGAAGAAGAAAGATGGAGGAAGGTGCCTTCTTCAAAGATTAAGGACATTTGTGCAAAGTGGACTGAAGCACAAACATTTATGGATGAACTTCACCCTAACAAAGCTGTTGCCGGCCGTATTGGCAACTTTATTTGTACTAGTCCCTTTTATATTGTCTCCTTTATTTTAGCTAAAAAAAAAAAAAAAAAAAAAAAAAAAAAAAAAAAAAAAAAAAAAAAAAAAAAAAAAAAAACTACCTTAGCTCATTACTTTACATTTGTTAAATAATTCAGGTGCTATTTTTTAGCTTAAGACTATTTACTTTGTTTTATACTTAATTCTAACTATAGATTCACTACAAATCTTATGATTACAAGCATTGATCCAGATACCAACCTCTTATTTAATGACTTAAATGAATCAAACAGTTACTGTAATTACTACACTGCAGAACAATCAAAGGCACTTCTCAGTGCCAACAACAACATAACTATCTTTAACTACAATATCAGATCTTTAAGCAAGCATTACGATGACCTCATAGCATTACTAAATTCCTTACATGCCAATATGTCCATCATTACACTAACTGAAACCTGGCTAAAGCCTGATAGTACAGATGTCTATGCCATTCCTGGTTACACAGCCATACACAACTGTAGGCCAGACCAACAAGGGGGTGGCACAGCCATATACTACTCAGACCAACTAGAATGTATCACTAATACTTGCACAAGAGATGAACATGGGGAATATATAATAGCCAAATTCAAATCCAAATACCTACAAAAACCTCTCACATTGATAAACATCTACAGAGTTCCACAGTCAAACATTAGCCAATTTAGTCAAAACCTAGGAAGTATGATAACTGATGCACGCATGAACAAAGATCACTTACTACTCTCAGGTGACTTCAATATAAATCTCCTGCAAGACCAGGACCCAACGTTACTGAATTCACAAACACAATGAGTAACTGTATGTTGCTACCAACAGTAACAAAACCTACAAGAGTTACAGAGACTAGTGTTTCCCTACTTGACCACATCTGGACCAACACCATATCCCCTTTAAAATCAGGCATAATTACAGATAATACCACAGACCACTACCCTACTTTCCTCATAACAACTCTTGGTAAATTACCCCAAGACACTACTAAAGTCACCTTCAGACTTCACAATGAGGCAGCCATTAATAACTTCACAACAGCAGTAGCAAACATTGACTGGCACACTGAGCTAGAAATCAATACAGATATTGACGAATGTATTAATAATTTTCTAAAAAAGACTCAATACCTCTATAACAAGCACTGCCCTAAAAAAACTAAGCAGATGACAGCTAAGAGACTGAACAGTCCCTGGCTAACACCCAGCTTTTCTCAAATCCATAAATACAAAACACCAATATGAAAAACAGTACAGAATGGGTCACATAACCAGAGACCAAACAAAACGTTACTCGTCAATCCTAACCAGCCTGATAAGAAGGGCAAAAAAATTTTTATTATGAGAACAGATTATCCAACTTACGAGGGTGATATAAAAAAGACCTGGAAAACCCTATCAGAAATTCTGGGAACAAAAAGGATATCACGAAATAGCGAAATAAAATTAGCAAAATCAGATGAACCCCAACTCCCACCAACAGAAACAGCAAACAGACTCAATGATTTCTTCTCCACTATAGGACAAAACCTTGCCAATAAAATCCCAAGCTCAGATACCCCACCAAATGACTACCTCACCGGCAACTACCCGAACACACTGTTCCTAGCTCCGACTAACCCATACGAAGTCTCCCTTATTATCAACGCACTAAAAAACAAGGCAGGAGATTTAAATACCTTACCACCCTTTATATACAAAAAGTGTCACAAGTGCTATCACCAATCATTGCAACACTCTTTAACAAATCCATTGAATCCTCCACCTTCCCTACAGTACTCAAAATAGCAAGGGTCACCCCGATCCACAAAGGAGGAGACCAAACAGAGTTGAATAACTATAGGCCAATATCCAACTTACACCCTCTCTCAAAAATCTTCGAAAAATTAATCCATAAACGAATCTACTCCTACCTTATCTCCCAAAACATACTCAACCCTGCCAATTTGGATTCAGGCCTAATAAAAATACTAATGATGCTATCATACACATGCTAGAACATATATACACTGCAATAGAGAAAAAAGAAGTCCCACTGGGGATCTTCATTGACTTACGTAAAGCTTTTGATACAGTTGACCATGACATGCTCCACGTAAAATTGTCACACTATGGTATAAGAGGGCACTCCCTCAACTACCTCAAGTCATACCTCAGCAACAGAAGCCAATATGTGTATGCAAATGGGGCAAACTCTTCTGCACAACCAATTACAGTTGGTGTTCCACAGGGAAGTGTCCTTGGCCCTCTTCTCTTTCTCCTATACATAATGACCTACCAAATGCTTCTCAATTACTCAAACCCACACTATTTGCTGATGACACAACATACGTCTTCTCCCACCCGAGCCAGTCACGCTAGCCAATACTGTAAATACCGAATTACAGAAAATATCTACCTGGATGAGTACTAACAAACTTACACTAAACATTGACAAAACCTACTTCATTCAGTTTGGTAACAGAGCTACAGATGTCCCTCTTAACATAATGATAAACGGATCACCTATCACAAAGCTAACAGAGGGAAAATTCTTAGGAATCCACCTTGATAATAGACTCAAATTTCATACACATATACAACAAATTTCTAAGAAAATTTCCAAGACTGTAGGCATACTATCGAAGATACGGTACTATGCTCCACAGTCAGCCCTCCTGGCCCTATATCACTCTCTTATTTACCCCTATCTCACCTATGGAATTTGTGCATGGGGCTCAACAACAAGTAACCATCTCAGACCACTAATTACCCAACAAAAGGCTGCAGTTAGAATGATAACAAATTCTCACTACAGGCAGCACACTCCACCAATATTCAATACACTCAACCTACTCACCATACAAAACATCCATACTTATTACTGCACCTATTACATACATAGAACACTCAACTCTGATATTAACCCTCCCCTCAAACATCTCCTTGCCAACCTCAACAGAACACATGACCATAACACAAGGCACAGATCACTCTTTGATATTCCTCGTGTCCATCTCACGCTATGCAAAAACTCAATGCACATAAAAGGCCCTAAAATCTGGAATTCATTACCTGTAAATATAAAAGAAACACTACCTGTTTATAAATTCAAGTCTCTTCTCAAAGATCACTTACTCACCCAAAACCAAATAAATACTGAATAACTGAACCTTATAAATTGTATATCTTAAATGTTTCTCACAATTATATCACATAAATGTTAAACCTAAAACCCAATCTAACTTTATTATTTTTTAAATACACTACCTAACAGAATACTCCATTCTACTGAATTTACAACAATGCATGCAACCATATGACCTGTCTTTGTAATACTCACTTGAGCTTTATAGTAATCAGTTTACATTAATGTTTTTCACTGATTTCATCATTGCTTAGTTAATCTTAAGTTAATTTTAAGCCAGCCCGTAATGCTATGCATAGTATAAGTGGCTTTGGCATGCTGCTCTTCTGTATTTTTTTGTACCTCTGTAAGTGTGCTCAAATTATAAATAAATAAATAAATAAATAAATGTACAATGACAGTGTTGTGTCCCACTTCAGACAAATCTTGAAGAAACGCCAGAAACAGAGCACTCTGGACAGATATTTTGTGCGACAGGGTTCCAGTGACTCGCAAGTTGTTCCCAGTGTCAGTGTCTTTAAAAAACAAAGAAGGGAAGTAACCCCAGATAAGGACTTCATACCTGAAGTCCTAATGGGAGGAGATTCTCCTTCCAAACAATAGTGTACACCTTCCTCCTATCCCCTCCTCCCGTCTTCCATCCACCCAGAAGTCTTCAGTAAAGGCAAGTGTAATGTTGTTATTATTTTTTATATGCATGTGCTTGATTTCTCATTGTTTTCAGTATATAAATGCGAGGGTCTTGGCAAGAGGCGTGGAGTTAAAAGATAAAGAATCACACACAAAGTGGGAGTTGTCACAGTTGCTCTTTGCTGATGACACTGTGCTCTTGGGAGATTCTGAAGAGAAGTTGCAGAGATTGGTGGATGAATTTGGTAGGGTGTGCAAAAGAAGAAAATTAAAGGTGAATACAGGAAAGAGTAAGGTTATGAGGATAACAAAAAGATTAGGTGATGAAAGATTGAATATCAGATTGGAGGGAGAGAGTATGGAGGAGGTGAATGTATTCAGATATTTGGGAGTGGACGTGTCAGCGGATGGGTCTATGAAGGATGAGATGAATCATAGAATTGATGAGGGGAAAAGGGTGAGTGGTGCACTTAGGAGTCTGTGGAGACAAAGAACTTTGTCCTTGGAGACAAAGAGGGGAATGTATGAGAGTATAGTTTTACCAACGCTCTTATATGGGTGTGAAGCATGGGTGATGAATGTTGCAGCGAGGAGAAGGCTGGAGGCAGTGGAGATGTTATGTCTGAGGGCAATGTGTGGTGTGAATATAATGCAGAGAATTCGTAGTTTGGAAGTTAGGAGGAAGTGCGGGATTACCAAAACTGTTGTCCAGAGGGCTGAGGAAGGGTTGTTGAGGTGGTTCGGACATGTAGAGAGAATGGAGCGAAACAGAATGACTTCAAGAGTGTATCAGTCTGTAGTGGAAGGAAGGCGGGGTAGGGGTCGGCCTAGGAAAGGTTGGAGAGAGGGGTAAAGGAGGTTTTGTGTGCGAGGGGCTTGGACTTCCAGCAGGCATGCGTGAGCGTGTTTGATGGAGTGAATGGAGACAAATGGTTTTTAATACTTGACGTGCTGTTAGAGTGTGAGCAAAGTAACATTTATGAAGGGGTTCAGGGAAACCGGCAGGCCGGACTTGAGCCCTGGAGATGGGAAGTACAGTGCCTGCACTCTGAAGGAGGGGTGTTAATGTTGCAGTTTAAAAACTGTAGTGTAAAGCACCCTTCTGGCAAGACAGTGATGGAGTGAATGATGGTGAAAGTTTTTCTTTTTTGGGCCACCCTGCCTTGGTGGGAATCGGCCAGTGTGATAATAAAAAATAAAAAAACTTTATTTAATTTAAAAAAAAATATTTTATTTTAATATTTTTGGGTGTCTGGAATGGATTAATTTTATTTCCATTATTTCTTATGGGGAAAATGGTTTCGCCATTCGGCAATTTCGACTTTCGGCAGGCTCTCTGGAATGGATTAATCACAAAACTCTGGGTCCACTGTACTTTCAAATGTTGAAAAAACGCAGATCTACGTTTGGACAGTTTAAGGGTTAAATAATAACTATACATGTAGTTTTACATACACACAACACAGATAAATACATATATATTATACAATAGTTAAATTTAAATTTAAATAAACATTTAACCCTTTGATTGTCGCGGCCGTATATATACGTTTACGAGGTACCGTGTTTGACGTATATATACTCATAAATTCTAGCGGCTTCAAATCAGGCAGGAGAAAGCTGGTAGGCCCACATGTGAGAGAATGGGTCTGTGTGGTCAGTGTGCACCATATAAAAAAATCCTGGAGCACGCAGTGCATAATGAGGAAAAAAAAACTCCGACCGTTTTTTTTAATTAAAATGCCGACTTTGTGGTCTATTTTCGTATAGTATTTGTGGTTGTATTCTCGTTTTCTTGGTCTCATTTGATAGAATGGAAACTATATTATAGAAATAGAGGTGATTTTGATTAATTTTACTATAAAAAGAACCTGGAAATGGAGCACAAAGTACGGGAAATGTTTGATTTTTGCCGATGTTCAAAAGTAAACAAATCATGTCATTGTCCAATAAATGTCCAAATAGCCATTCTAATATGCAGTCATGAATGGGTTGATGCAATTTTTACAATTATTACAGTATTGCAGTAGTCTGCATAACAGTAAATCTCTCAGTAGTAGTAACCAGTTACCAGTAACCACTGTGCCAGTTGACTCACGACCAACCGTCTCTGCCTGAGTCACTGTCTATTCATATTGAGCTGACCTGACAGTATTCAAAGACCCTCTATGGGTACGTGGGCGGCCAGTCAGTCAGTGTTACGAGTGTGAGCAAGGAGGCAGGTCACGGCTGTAAGGGCGTTACACACATTATCTGTAATTATACGTACTACCAGCCTACGTGAGTATTTCTTTACCTAATCCACGTGTCGAACTCCCACATGATAAATGGTGACAGCGGTGGGATGCTCTTTCTTGACGGAAGGTCCAAACAAAAGGAGCATCTTTCTTAAGCAACTCAGTTAGAGGAGCAGCTATGGAAGAAAAATTGGCAATGAAGGATCTATAAAAACCTGCTAAGCCCACAAAGGATCTTACGGCATCAGCAGTTTTGGGAGATGGAAAATTTAGTACTGCAGTGATTATTTCTACACTTTATTTTGTTGCACTTGTTCTGCAGTGAATTATTTTTCTTTTATTAATATTTTTATGAATTATATTTTAATCTCATTTATGCATTCTTAGAAAATACTTAAATTTCCCAGTTAACAATTTAATAATTTTATTTTATACTTTTACATTGATTTAAAATTTAATTAATTAATTTCTTTATTAGCAAGAGTAAAGACAGCTCATTTTGCATTTAATTCAGTCTCCAGTAATATTTTTACTTGTATATTTCAATGTAAATTTTTCTTGACCTTGAGTTGTCCTTCCTCTTGCAGTGTATCTTAGACATTTTTTTTTTATTACTTCTGCAGAATTAGTTGTATATCTTTTATTTCAATTCTAGAATTTTATATCATTTTTATTGTTCATTATTTTTGCCTTATTTGTTCTCGTGCTACTTTGCCATTATGTCTCACATACCGTCAAGTGATACTTTAGTGAATGTCGACACTCCGACCTCTCAGGCTACTGTTGCCCCTGTCATCAGTCCTCACAGTTTCTTAGCGACTGACAGACCGACCCAGACACCGAGATACTATAGTTATACTCGTGATTCCCTTGATGCGTTACCTTTATTCAATGGCCATGTACATAGTCTTGAAGCATGGTTTGCAGCCATTCGTTCTCGTGCTAGTGCTCTAGTTGAAGGTCCTCCTTCCGAGGAAAGTCTTATCAGACTTGCTAAAGAAGCTCTTTATCGATCCCACCGCTGCCACCATTTATCATGTGGGAGTTCGACACGTGGATTAGGTAAGAAATACTCACGTAGGCTGGTAGTACGTATAATTACAGATAATGTGTGTAACGCCCTTACAGCCGTGACCTGCCTCCTTGCTCACACTCGTAACACTGACTGACTGGCTGCCCACGTACCCATAGTATGGTCTTTAAAGCACTTCCGAGACATTATTTATCAGTACTCTGTTCATGTCTTGACAGACCATGCTCCACTGATACCCTTATTCCAGAACAAACAACCTACTGGAAGGTTAGCTAGATGGACCTTGACTATCCAAGAGTTCAATCCCACCTTTGAGCATTTATCTGGCAAGTCAAATGTAGTCGCAGATGCCTTATCGCGACATGTTAGTATAGTAACTGCAGACCCCCATTTAGTGCTGAAGATGTAAAGAATGCTCAACGAACAGATCCCATGTGGTCTGGTGTGATTCGATTCCTGCTCCAGGAAGATCTTATTCTGACTGTGAAGCCACCAGCACCCATCAGTGACTTTGTCATGAACCAAGAATTACTGTATCGAACAGCGAGTTGGGTACTCCTAGCAGAAGAGTATACCAGTTAGTAATTCCACAGTCACTAGTGAATGTAGCCTTACAGCTAGTTCACGATGTACCAGGTGTTGCACACCCTGGTATGGATCGTTCAGTAAAACAAGCCAGATTGAAATACTTTTGGCCTCGTATGGCAACTGATATTTCTGAGTATGTTAAGAAATGTAGTGTCTGCATGCAACATAAAGGCAATGCTAATGGTCCTAATCCAATCCAAGTATATCCAACTACTAGCGAACCGTGGGAAAGAGTTGCGCTAGATTTGTTAACTAATTTCCAATGTTCCCTCCAAGGTAACAAACATCTGTGTGTTATGGTAGACCATTTCACCAGATATTGTGAGTTAGTTCCTATTGCAGATAAGACTGCCGAGACAGTAGCTAAAGCGTTTAAAGAACGCATTATCTGCAGGCATACCACTCCTAAGTCCCTAGTAACAGATAATGGAGGTGAATTCTGTAATGAAATTCTTGAAAATTTGTGTACCTTGTAAAAGATCTCTAAATCCCCCATTTTTTCCCTCATCATCCTCCCAGCAATGGGTTTTAAAATCGGTAAATGGGCAGTTTCTTTTTAAAATCAAGGGAAAAAAGGGATTTTCTGAAAAAATAGCTAGGGTTTGGGTTTGACTGGAAAAAATGGAATTCCCGAAAAAGGGCCCCAAAGGGGGCGAGATCGCCGATTTGCAAATATCGCCGAGGTCGCTAACTTCGCAAGAGCATAATTCCCTCAAGTTTCCCATCAAATTTCTTTTTTTTGTGTCTTACAATCGGGAAAAGATTCTCTTCATTTCTAAGAAAAAATAATTTTTTTTTTAAATTTTGCACCCAGGAGGACATCAGGGTTGGGGGTTGCGACAGTCAAAGGGTTTTAAATGTCCAAACGTAGTCTACATTCATTGTGTGGCGCTTAAATATTTTTGAAAAATAAAAAAAAAATTTTTTCTTTTTAAATGGAGGCACATTTTTCTACATGTTATAGGATTAAAAAAATATTTTTAGGGTCAGTACTTTCCCAGATGTAAGATGTGAAGTTGGCTCTGGATGCTCGCCCGTCGGCAAAATTGACTCTTGCTGCTTGCAAGGTGTTGCCCAATACGTGAACCCAACCCGCGATATTAACCGTTTCCCGGAGTCATCTTAATCGAAATAATCGGTTTTGTCAAGTTAATTTTTTCCCCAAGAAATAATGGAAAACAAATTAATCTGTGCAAGACACCCAAAGTATTGAAAAAAAAAAAAATTTACCACATGAAATATTAATTTTAATACAACAAACGAAGAAGACATCCTTACAGCCTTTCCTTTTTGAAGATCGGTGTGATTGATGGGAGGGGGGGGGGAGACCGTTTATCTTCTTTTTGTTTAGAAGGGGAATCCCCTTCCATTGCACTTGAGGTAGCAAGTTTTTTTTGGGTTACTTCCCCTTTTTTTTAATGCCCCTAGGGCCCGTTAGAGTCCTGGACTTTGTCGCAAACATATTGCCTAGATACCTGCCTCTCTTCCTTTTGACTTTCCCAAATTTTCACAAAATTTTCAGGGGGT
>NW_026509949.1:0-14825 GCF_026875155.1 Cherax quadricarinatus | reverse complement strand
TTTTTAAAAATTTTCCTAAGCACAGTATCATCAGCAAAAAGAACTGTTAAAATTCCCCATTTTTATTTGTTCCCCAAAATTTTAATCCCCCCCTCTCCCGAATACCCTGCTTTATTTTTTTACAACCCCATCTATAAATATTTTTAAAAAACCCAGGTGACATTACACATCCCTGTCTAAGACCTGTTTTTTCCCGGGGAAGTATTCTCCTTCTTTTTTCTACACACCCAAAACCCTGAGCCTCACTATCCTCATAAAAGCTCTTTACAGCATTTAGTAACTTACCACCTATTCCATATACTTGAAAACATCTGCCACATTGCTCCCTATCCACTCTATCATATGCCTTTTCTAAATCCATAAATGGAATAAAAACTTCCCTACCTTTATCTAAATACTGTTCACATATATGCTTCAATGTAAACACTTGATCTACACATCCCTACCCACTCTGAAGCCTCCCTGCTCATCCGCAATCCTACATTCTGTCTTACCTCTAATTCTTTCAATTATAACCCTAACCGTATACTTTCCTGGTTGTACTCAGTAAACTTATTCCTCTATAATTTTTACAATCTCTTTTGTCCCCTTTTCCTTTATATAAAGGGACTATACATGCTCTCTGCCAATCCCTAGGTACCTTCCCCTCTTTCATACATTTATTAAACAAAAGTACCAACCACTCCAACACTATATCCCCCCCTGCTTTTAACATTTCTGTCATGATCCCATCAGTTCCAGCTGCTTTACCCCCTCTCATTCTACGTAATGCCTCACGTACCTCCACCACACTTACATTCTGCTCTTCTTCACTCCTAAAAGATGGTATACCTCCCTGGCCACTGCATGAAATTACCGCCTCCCTTTCTTCCTCAACATTTAAAAGTTCCTCAAAATATTCTCAACATGTACCTAATACCTCCCTCTCCCCATCTCCCCATCTACTAACTCCCCTACTCTGTTTTTAACTGACAAATCCATACTTTCCCTAGGCTTTCTTAACTTGTTTAACCACTCCAAAATTTTTTCTTATTTTCATTAAAATTTCTTGACAGTGCCTCTCCCACTCTTTCATCTGCTCTCCTTTTGCACTCTCTCACCACTCTCTTTACCTTTCTTTTACTCTCCATATACTCTGCTCTTCTTATAACACTTCTGCTTTGTAAAAACCTCTCATAAGCTACCTTTTTCTCTTTTATCACACCCTTTACTTCATCATTCCACCAATCACTCCTCTTTCCTCCTGCCCCCCACCCTCCTATAACCACAAACTTCTGCCCCACATTCTAATACTGCATTTTTAAAACTATTCCAACCCTCTTCAACCCCCCCCCCACTACTCATCTTTGCACTAGCCCACCTTTCTGCCAATAGTCGCTTATATCTCACCCGAACTTCCTCCTCCCTTAGTTTATACACTTTCACCTCCCTCTTACTTGTTGTTGCCACCTTCCTCTTTTCCCATCTACCTCTTACTCTAACTGTAGTTACAACTAAATAATGATCCGATATATCAGTTGCCCCTCTATAAACATGTACATCCTGGAGCCTACCCATCAACCTTTTATCCACCAATACATAATCTAATAAACTACTTTCATTACGTGCTACATCATACCTTGTATATTTATTTATCCTCTTTTTCATAAAATATGTATTACTTATTACCAAATTTCATTCTACACCTAGCTCAATTAAAGGCTCCCCATTTACATTTACCCCTGGCACCCCAAATTTACCTACTACTCCTTCCATAACATTTTTACCCACTTTAGCATTGAAATCCCCAACCACCATTACTCTCACACTTGATTCAAAACTCCCCACGCATTCACTCAACATTTCCCAAAATCTCTCTCTCTCCTCTACACTTCTCTGTTCTCCAGGTGCATACACGCTTATTATAACCCACTTTTCACATCTATATATATATATATATAATATATAATATATATATATATATATATATATATATATATATATATATATATATATTATATATATATATATACATATACATATACATACATACACACACACACACATCACACACACACACACAACACACACACACACACACACACACACACACACACACACACACACACACACAGTGGACCCCCAACCAATGACTTTAATCCTTTCCAGAGAGCTAGCCTTTAGTCGAATTAGCCGTAGAACTATGTGAGGGGACCCTGGCTTGAGTGATATACAGTAGTTCTATGTGATGGCCACTAAAAGGGCTAATTGGACAACAGATGAGGCTCTTGTGTTCAAATTTGGGTGAGCAGAGGCATTGTGGCCAAAGCTCTCCAATAATGCAGTCACCTTAGCATTTTAAATTTTATTAAAATTACTCTATTTGGTGTATTGCTACAATTCTTTCTGCATTTGTACTTAAGGAATAATATGCTTAGATTTAAGTTTTGCAATCCAACTATTAATCACTGTAAACTGTGTTGTCCCTAATCTGGAGGGCAATTCCTGCCTCTGCATTCCCTGTCTTGGAGCTTTAAGCTCCTCATTTTGGCACCCCCACTCTGAAAGGTTATCCATTTCTACGCTGCATCATACACTAATTTGGTTGCCTCAAAATTTTCTTTGTACTGTACATCCACTCCCAAAAGTCTGAGTTTCTTGCTTTGTTTTATAAAATTTAAAATATTGTACAATTACTTGAACTTCTTAATCATGAAAAAAAAAAAAAGCTAATGGAGATGTTAAGCAAAACATGAATATGTGCAGTTACAATAGCTAACAAAATTTCTTCTGGAATTTTTAATCTTTTGTTACTGTAAACTTTCAGGCACAGAGATTGTCTGAAGAAGCTCATTCTGTTGGGAGTTTAGTGATGACGCGGGTATCTGCCGAGCTCAAGATGGCACGTTCCCTTGTACGTCTGGCAGAGATACAGGCTACACTCCATGAACAAAGGTGTGTTCAGAATTGTTTATTAAATATAACTCTGGTCTGCACATCAGAAGATCTCGAGTGAACATTTTATACTGGGGCTTGGATGACAGTGTAACAGGAATCATAAAAATGGAAGGTGCAAGGACACATTAAGAAAGGAACTCTTGAAGATAGGAGAAATTAATTAGAAAATATAATTAAGATAGTTATTTTATAGGAGTTTTTGCCATTGCCCTTTCTGCTTGTAACTAGACATAAACATAATACAGCCTCTCCTTGCTTTAGTGACATACTCATTTACCAATGACTCAGACTTACAACGGGCTCTTTGACCAGTATGCATACCTAAATAATGTATATTAGAGCTGATTTCCTCTGTTCTGTTTATTGAAATATACAGTACACTACTCTATAAACTCTTAAAAATATATTAAAATGTTATATACTGTTTTGCATGATGGAAGGATTGCTGGTTTCTTTTTTCTGTCTCATAAACACGCTAGATAACAGGGATATCTTGCTACTCCTACTTACACTTTGGTCACACTTCACAGACATGCACATGCATATATATATACATACATCTAGGTTTTTCTCCTTTTTCTAAATAGCTCTTGTTCCTCTTTATTTCTTCTATTGTCCATGGGGAAGTGGAAAAGAATCCTTCCTCCGTAAGCCATGCGTGTCGTATGAGGCGACTAAAATGCCGGGAGCAATGGGCTAGTAACCCCTTCTCCTGTAGACATTTACTAAAAAAGAGAAGAAGAAAAACTTTATAAAACTGGGATGCTTAAATGTGCGTGGATGTAGTGCAGATGACAAGAAACAGATGATTGCTGATGTTATGAAGGAAAAGAAGTTGGATGTCCTGGCCCTAAGCGAAACAAAGCTGAAGGAGGTAGGGGAGTTTCAGTGGGGGGAAATAAATGGGATTAAATCTGGAGTATCTGAGAGAGTTAGAGCAAAGGAAGGGGTAACAGTAATGTTGAATGATCAGTTATGGAAGGAGAAAAGAGAATATGAATGTGTAAATTCAAGAATTATGTGGATTAAAGTAAAGGTTGGATGCGAGAAGTGGGTCATAATAAGCGTGTATGCACCTGGAGAAGAGAGGAATGCAGAGGAGAGAGAGAGATTTTGGGAGATGTTAAGTGAATGTATAGGAGCCTTTGAACCAAGTGAGAGAGTAATTGTGGTAGGGGATCTGAATGCTAAAGTAGGAGAAACTTTTAGAGAGGGTGTGGTTGGTAAGTTTGGGGTGCCAGGTGTAAATGATAATGGGAGCCCTTTGCTTGAACTTTGTATAGAAAGGGTTTAGTTATAGGTAATACATATTTTAAGAAAAAGAGGATAAATAAGTATACAAGATATGATGTAGGGCGAAATGACAGTAGTTTGTTGGATTATGTATTGGTAGATAAAAGACTGTTGAGTAGACTTCAGGATGTACATGTTTATAGAGGGGCCACATATATATCAGATCACTTTCTAGTTGTAGCTACACTGAGAGTAAAAGGTAGATGGGATACAAGGAGAATAGAAGCATCAGGGAAGAGAGAGGTGAAGGTTTATAAACTAAAAGAGGAGGCAGTTAGGGTAAGATATAAACAGCTATTGGAGGATAAATGGGCTAATGAGAGCATAGGGAATGGGGTCGAAGAGGTATGGGGTAGGTTTAAAAATGTAGTGTTAGAGTGTTCGGCAGAAGTTTGTGGTTACAGGAAAGTGGGTGCGGGAGGGAAGAGGAGCGATTGGTGGAATGATGATGTGAAGAGAGTAGTAAGGGAGAAAAAGTTAGCATATGAGAAGTTTTTATAAAGTAGAAGTGATGAAAGGAGGGAAGAGTATATGGAGAAAAAGAGAGAGGTTAAGAGAGTGGTGAAGCAATGTAAAAAGAGAGCAAATGAGAGAGTGGGTGAGATGTTATCAACAAATTTTGTTGAAAATAAGAAAAAGTTTTGGAGTGAGATTAACAAGTTAAGAAAGCCTAGAAAACAAATGGATTTGTCAGTTAAAAATAGGAGAGGAGAGTTATTAAATGGAGAGTTAGAGGTATTGGGAAGATGGAGGGATTATTTTGAGGAATTGTTAAATGTTGATGAAGATAGGGAAGCTGTGATTTCGTGTATAGGGCAAGGAGGAATAACATCTTGTAGGAGTGAGGAAGAGCCAGTTGTGAGTGTGGGGGCAGTTCGTGAGGCAGTAGGTAAAATGAAAGGGGGTAAGGCAGCCGGGATTGATGGGATAAAGATAGAAATGTTAAAAGCAGGTGGGGATATAGTTTTGGAGTGGTTGGTGCAATTATTTAATAAATGTATGGAAGAGGGTAAGGTACCTAGGGATTGGCAGAGAGCATGCATAGTTCCTTTGTATAAAGGCAAAGGGGATAAAAGAGAGTGCAAAAATTATAGGGGGATAAGTCTGTTGAGTATACCTGGCAAAGTGTATGGTCGAGTTATTATTGAAAGAATTAAGAGTAAGACGGAGAATAGGATAGCAGATGAACAAGGAGGCTTTAGGAAAGGTAGGGGGTGTGTGGACCAGGTGTTTACAGTGAAACATATAAGTGAACAGTATTTAGATAAGGCTAAAGAGGCCTTTGTGGCATTTATGGATTTGGAAAAGGCGTAAGACAGGGTGGGTAGGGGGGCAATGTGGCAGATGTTGCAGGTGTATGGTGTAGGAGGTAGGTTACTGAAAGCAGTGAAGAGTTTTTACAAGGATAGTGAGGCTCAAGTTAGAGTATGTAGGAGAGAGGGAAATTATTTCCCAGTAAAAGTAGGCCTTAGACAAGGATGTGTGATGTCACCGTGTTTGTTTAATATATTTATAGATGGGGTTGTAAGAGAAGTAAATGCGAGGGTCTTGGCAAGAGGCGTGGAGTTAAAAGATAAAGAATCACACATAAAGTGGGAGTTGTCACAGTTGCTCTTTGCTGATGACACTGTGCTCTTGGGAGATTCTGAAGAGAAGTTGCAGAGATTGGTGGATGAATTTGGTAGGGTGTGCAAAAGAAGAAAATTGAAAGTGAATACAGGAAAGAGTAAGGTTATGAGGATAACAAAAAGATTAGGTGATGAAAGATTGGATATCAGATTGGAGGGAGAGAGTATGGAGGAGGTGAATGTATTCAGATATTTGGGAGTGGACGTGTCAGCGGATGGGTCTATGAAAGATGAGGTGAATCATAGAATTGATGAGGGGAAAAGGGTGAGTGGTGCACTTAGGAGTCTGTGGAGACAAAGAACTTTGTCCTTGGAGGCAAAGAGGGGAATGTATGAGAGTATAGTTTTACCAACGCTCTTATATGGGTGTGAAGCATGGGTGATGAATGTTGCAGCAAGGAGAAGGCTGGAGGCAGTGGAGATGTCATGTCTGAGAGCAATGTGTGGTGTGAATATAATGCAGAGAATTCGTAGTTTGGAAGTTAGGAGGAGGAGGTGCGGGATTACCAAAACTGTTGTCCAGAGGGCTGAGGAAGGGTTGTTGAGGTGGTTCGGACATGTGGAGAGAATGGAGCGAAACAGAATAACTTCAAGAGTGTATCAGTCTGTAGTGGAAGGAAGGCGGGGTAGGGGTCGGCCTAGGAAAGGTTGGAGGGAGGGGGTAAATGAGGTTTTGTGTGCGAGGGGCTTGGACTTCCAGCAGGCATGCGTGAGTGTGTTTGATAGGAGTGAATGGAGACAAATGGTTTTTAATACTTGACGTGCTGTTGGAGTGTGAGCAAAGTAACATTTATGAAGGGGTTCAGGGAAACCGGCAGGCCGGACTTGAGTCCTGGAGATGGGAAGTACAGTGCCTGCACTCTGAAGGATGGGTGTTAATGTTGCAGTTTAAAGACTGTAGTGTAAAGCACCCTTCTGGCAAGACAGTGATGGAGTGAATGATGGTGAAAGTTTTTCTTTTTCGGGCCACCCTGCCTTGGTGGGAATCGGCCAGTGTGATAAAAAAAAAAATGGTGCAAGAAGATGGTTGACACAAACCCACTACCATTATAGTATGCTCCTTGCTTAGCAATGAATTTGTTTACCGTCGTGGTCCTAGGAACAGAACTCTGTTAAGTGAGGAGAGGCTGTACTGTATACAACAAGCAATCGTATTAAAATCAACAAGAAGCTATGGCTCTGTATTAGTGTTGTGTATTTTTTTATCGCTGGTTATTTTTAATAAATATGGTTATATTTTGGATGAAAACAGGTTTACATTTACTTGTGTGTGTGTGTGTGTGTGTGTATGCATTTTGTGTTTTTGTTTGTTGAGAGAGGGGGGGGGGTGAGTGTGTGTGAGAGAGAGAGAGAGAGAGTGGAAGGAAAAGAGAGACAAAGGAAGTAAGATGTGTGTGTATATAAGAACATAAGAAAGAAGGAACACTGCAGCAGGTCTACTGACCCATGCGAAGCGGGTCCATGTCCCCACCCCCCCGGATAATCCCACCAAGGCAGAGTGACCTAGAAAAGAAACACTTTCACCCGCATTCCTCCTATCACTATCCTGCCAGAGGCACGCACATACAACATTTCCGATGTCCCTCCAAACAGCAGTTATCCCAAACCCCTCCTTTAGAGTGCAGGCACTATACCTCCAACCTCCAGGACTCAAGTCTGGCTAACCAGTTTCCCTGAATCCCTTTATAAATGTTGCTAACACTCCAAAGCATGTCATAAAAATCACGTAACTCTTCACTCCTGCCTAACACTCAAATGCTTGCTAGATGTCAAAGCTCCTCACACACACAACCTCTTTTACCTCCTCCAACCTTTCCTAGGATGATCTTTACCCCACCTTCCCTCCTAATGATTTATATGCCCTCCAAATCAACGCCCCCCCCCCCCCTCTTCATACTCTCTAAATGTCCAGACCACTTCAACAACCCCTTTTCAACACTGCATATAATACCTTTAGTGACCCTGCACCTTCCTAATGCATCCTCACCTCACTTAGTGACGTACTCAATTACCGACGCCTCAGACTTACGACAGGCTCTCTGACCAGTGCTCATGCCTAAATAATGTGTATTAGAACTGATTTCCTCTATATTGTTTATAACAGTATACAGTACACTACTGTATAAAATTTTAAGTGGGGAGAGGCTGTATTTACACAATACATTGCATTCAGACCCGACATCATTGCCTCCAGCTGCTGCAATATTCACAACCCATGTTTTGCACCCATATAAGAGCAATGGTATCAGTATGTTCTAATACTTTTCCCTTTTTGCCTCCATGGTTAACATTCTTTATCTCCGCAGATGCCTCATTGCCCCCCCAGTCACTGTTTGTCAGTTCTGTAGTTGACCTTGTCTTTCATGACCCATCTGGTGATAAGTCCACTCCCAAATATTTGAACATATTCACTCCCTCCTTCCAGTTGATACCCAATCTTTCATTACCGACATTTTTTGTTACCCTTCATCACCTTGCTCTCTCCTGTGTTCACTTGCAATTTCCTGCATTTTACTTACTCTCCCAGATTCATCCACCAGCGTTTGCATCTTCACTTCAGAATGCCCTAAAACCATCGAATGAAAGAGTATATTTTTTCTGAATACAATAAAACAAAAATGAGTGGAATCTGATATAAATTTAAAATGTGATGGTGTGTCAGAGTTTGTGAAAAAATGATCGGTCATGGCAACGGTGTAAATGCATCAGTGATATTTACATTCTACAATTTATTAACACCAGTATACGATGTTTTTCTGTTTTTATAATTGCTTTTAAGGTTTAAAACTATTATTATTATTTTATTATCACACTGGCCGATTCCCACCAAGGCAGGGTGGCCCGAAAAAGAAAAACTTTCACCATCATTCACTCCATCACTGTCTTGCCAGAAGGGTGCTTTACACTACAGTTTTTAAACTGCAACATTAACACCCCT
This sequence comes from Cherax quadricarinatus, assembly GCF_026875155.1. Classification (NCBI taxonomy): domain Eukaryota; kingdom Metazoa; phylum Arthropoda; class Malacostraca; order Decapoda; family Parastacidae; genus Cherax; species Cherax quadricarinatus. Next base: position 6,029 of record NW_026509949.1, on the reverse strand, counting down.
CCTTCAGAGTGCAGGCACTGTACTTCCCATCTCCAGGACTCAAGTCCGGCCTGCCGGTTTCCCTGAATCCCTTCATAAATGTTACTTTGCTCACACTCCAACAGCACGTCAAGTATTAAAAACCATTTGTCTCCATTCACTCCTATCAAACACGCTCACGCATGCCTGCTGGAAGTCCAAGCCCCTCGCACACAAAACCTCCTTTACCCCCTCCCTCCAACCCTTCCTAGGCCGACCCCTACCCCGCCTTCCTTCCACTACAGACTGATACACTCTTGAAGTTATTCTGTTTCGCTCCATTCTCTCTACATGTCCGAACCACCTCAACAACCCTTCCTCAGCCCTCTGGACAACAGTTTTGGTAATCCCGCACCTCCTCCTAACTTCCAAAACTACGAATTCTCTGCATTATATTCACACCACACATTGCCCTCAGACATGACATCTCCACTGCCTCCAGCCTTCTCCTCGCTGCAACATTCATCACCCATGCTTCACACCCATATAAGAGCGTTGGTAAAACTATACTCTCATACATTCCCCTCTTTGCCTCCAAGGACAAAGTTCTCTGTCTCCACAGACTCCTAAGTGCACCACTCACTCTTTTTCCCTCATCAATTCTATGATTCACCTCATCTTTCATAGACCCATCCGCTGACACGTCCACTCCCAAATATCTGAATACGTTCACCTCCTCCATACTCTCTCCCTCCAATCTGATATTCAATCTTTCATCACCTAATCTTTTTGTTATCCTCATAACCTTACTCTTTCCTGTATTCACCTTTAATTTTCTTCTTTTGCACACCCTACCAAATTCATCCACCAATCTCTGCAGCTTCTCTTCAGAATCTCCCAAGAGCACAGTGTCATCAGCAAAGAGCAGCTGTGACAACTCCCACCCTGTGTGTGATTCTTTATCTTTTAACTCCACGCCTCTTGCCAAGACCCTCGCATTTACTTCTCTTACAACCCCATCTATAAATATATTAAACAACCACGGTGACATCACACATCCTTGTCTAAGGCCTACTTTTACTGGGAAAAAATTTCCCTCTTTTCTACATACTCTAACTTGAGCCTCACTATCCTCGTAAAAACTCTTCACTGCTTTCAGTAACCTACCTCCTACACCATACACTTGCAACATCTGCCCACTTGCCCCCTATCCACCCTGTCATACGCCTTTTCCAAATCCATAAATGCCACAAAGACCTCTTTAGCCTTATCTAAATACTGTTCACTTATATGTTTCACTGTAAAACACCTGGTCCACACACCCCCTACCTTTCCTAAAGCCTCCTTGTTCATCTGCTATCCTATTCTCCGTCTTACTCTTAATTCTTTCAATTATAACTCTACCATACACTTTACCAGGTACACTCAACAGACTTATCCCCCTATAATTTTTGCACTCTCTTTTATCCCCTTTGCCTTTATACAAAGGAACTATGCATGCTCTCTGCCAATCCCTAGGTACCTTACCCTCTTCCATACATTTATTAAATAATTGCACCAACCACTCCAAAACTATATCCCCACCTGCTTTTAACATTTCTATCTTTATCCATCAATCCCGGCTGCCTTACCCCCTTTCATTTTACTACTGCCTCACGAACTTCCCCCACACTCACAACTGGCTCTTCCTCACTCCTACAAGATGTTATTCCTCCTTGCCCTATACACGAAATCACAGCTTCCCTATCTTCATCAACATTTAACAATTCCTCAAAATATTCCCTCCATCTTCCCAATACCTCTAACTCTCCATTTAATAACTCTCCTCTCCTATTTTTAACTGACAAATCCATTTGTTCTCTAGGCTTCCTTAACTTGTTAATCTCACCCCAAAACTTTTTCTTATTTTAAACAAAATTTTTGTTAACAGCTCACCCACTCTCTCATTTTCTCTTTTTACTTTTGTTTTACCACTCTCTTACCTTTCTTTTTCCCCATATACTTTCCCCCCTTGCATCACTTCTACTTTGTAAAAAACTTCTTATGCTAATTTTTCCCCCTATACTCTCTTTACTCATCATTCCCCCAAATCCCCCTCTTCCCCCCGCCCCCCATTTTCCTGTAACCCAAATTCTGCTAAAACCTCTAACAAAATTTTTTTTAAACCTACCCCTTTCCCTCTTCACCCCATTGTCTAGCTCTCATTAGCCATCTATCCTCCAATAGCTGTTTATATCTTCCCCTAATGCCCCCTTTTTTTAGTTTATAAACCTTCCCTCTCTCTTCCCTGATGCTTTTTTCCCCCTTGTACCCCTCTACCTTTTACTTCAGGTGCTACAACTAGAATGATTGAATTCGGGGGCCCCTCGATAAACAGTACATCCAAGTCTACTCAACAGTTTTTATTACTAATACATAATCCAACAAACTACTGTCATTTCCCCCTACATCTATGTTTTTAAACTTATTTTCCTCTTTTTCTTAAAAAATATTTACCTATAACTAAACCCCTTTTTTATACAAATTCAATAAAGGGGGCTCCTTAATTTACCCCTGCACCCCAAACTTACCTACCCCCCCCCTTCAAAAAGTTTTCCTCTTTACATTCAGGTCCCTCCCACAATTACTCTTCACTTGGTTAAAAGGCCCCTATCATTCACTTAACATCCCCCAAATCTCTCTCTCTCCTCTGCTTCCTCTCTTTCCAGGTGATACACGCTTTTTTTGACCCATTCTCGACCCAACCTTTACTTTAATCACAAAATTCTCAAATTTTACCATTCATATTCTCTTTTCCCCTTCCAAAAGTTTTCATTTTAACATTACTGCTACCCTTCCTTTGCTCTAACTCTTCAGATCTCCTTTTAAAACCCCATTTTTTTCCCCCCACTGAAACTTCCTACCCCCTTCAGCTTTTTTTTCGCTTAGAGCCGGACATCCAACTTCTTTTCATTCAAAACATCAGCAATCATTGTTTCTTGTCATCCGCATACAACCACCACATTTAAAAACCCTTTTATAAAGTTTTTCTTCTTCTCTTTTTTAGTAAATGACAGGAGAAGGGGTTACTAGCCCATTGCTCCCGGCATTTTTTGTCGCCCATACGACACGCAGGCTTACGGGGGGAAAGGGTTCTTTCACTTCCCCTTGGGGCAATAAAAGAAATAAAAAAAAAACAAGAGCTATTTAAATAAAAAAAACCTAGATGTTGTTAATAATAGCTGTGCGGTTGTGAATGGGACCAAAGTGTAATTTTGGGGGTAGCAAATATCCCCTTTATTTAGCGGTTTTTGGACAAAAAAAAAAACCAGCAACCTACCATCATGCAAAAAAGTTCAGGGTTTTTTTTTCACAGTCACTGGCAGGCGGTATATTCCCCGGGTGGTTCTGTTACCAACTATACCCATAGTTTAAAACTATGTACAATATTGGATATTTGATGTTAAAGGTGTTTTAGCATCCAAACATGAGGCAAAAACTTCCCCCCATTTCTCCACTTGTAATGTTGGTATATTTTTTTTTTTTTTTAAAAAGTTGGGGGAATTTTCCCACAATATGTAAGTAAAAAGGGCCAAGTGAACTAATGTGGGCATTTTTTTGTGGCAACGTTTTGCTCTCCCGGAGCTTTATCAAGCCGACAGACAATACATGACACAGAGGGGACACAGTGGGTTTCCATTTTGATGTCAAGTGGGAGTAGTAGTTGTGACAAAAAATAATACAATATGGTAGAGCAATTAACGTACATGAGTAAAAGGATATAAAAGCTATTACTTTTTTCCTTTTCTCATGTATGAATTAATTGCTCTACCTTTGTATTTTCTTTTGTCCTAATTCTACTACTACCACTATGAACTCGAAATGGTACCTCACTAGTATTGCACCTCACTCTGACCCTTTTATATACCCTCTGTGTCCATGTGTTGTTTGTAACGGCTTGATAAAGCTCCTGGAGAGCGAAACGTTGCCACAATAAATGTCACATTAGTTGCACTTGTGTCCTTTTACTTTACATACTTTTTTTTATTGCTATTTTGGTCTAACACTATGTATAAGGAATAATTGGAATATTTCAGTTGTTTCAGAGCGTAATATTCAACACATGAAAATGTCACATTGTTTAAGTAAATGTACTTAGTGTGCTTTGTGGCTGATCTGCTGTTAGTATCTTGAATCTGTCATAAATCTCAAAATAAATTTAGTCATCTTTGTGCCACTTCCACACACGTTTGCTGGAAGGGAAACTGATGGTGGAACAACGGGCTCCTGGTTTCATTGTTGACTTTAGCATGTTAGGTGTACTAGTATGTTGGACACAGTCATCACTTATGTAGTTAATCAATATTCTGTAAGAACCCCCAGCCTTAGATTTTTTCAAATGTATGAATAGATGAAGAAAACCCAAAGAGTTGTGCTAATATCAAAAATATTGGGAGGTGGCAGATTTGAGGGTATGAATATTTAAGCTATTTTAAAAAGGAGCGCAGTGGTTGACTATACAGTGGTCCTGGTAAAAAACCTTGGTAATAAATACCGACAAGTTGGTTTTTGAAAGACACGTAAGCAAACACTATGACATACTTATTAGAAAACGTTTTCAGTCCTGGGACCTTGATCACTTCAAAAAATATGTCCATAATCCGTTCCTGGAAGTGGGACTATTATCGAAATGGACGATTTTCGAATCAATTTTCCCCATAAATAATGTAAATCCAATTAATTCGTTCCAGACACCCAGAAGTATCAACAACAATTTTTTTTTTTACCTAAAAGATAGATTTACATGCGCAAAAGAATGAACATTCAACATGACAGTTACCTTTATTGAAGGCTGTTGTTGATGAATGGAAGACAGGGAGGAGGAGAGAGGGAAGAGAGGTTATTTGGAAGGGGAATCCCCCTCCATAAGGACTCTAGGGCACTAATAAAATGTATAAATGAACATTGGTAATAGGGGTGGTTGATGAGTGGAACGGTCCTGCCTGGTAGGGTGATCAAAGCTAAAACATTGGGTAGTTTCAAATTTAGGTTGGATAAATACATGACCTTCTACCACCAAAGAAAGCTTCTAGTGCCAGCCCTTTGGTAAAGAATGTGAGAAACACATAATTTATGAAAAAGTTTGTAGAAAAATACAAAGATGGTGGTGGTAGAGTGGAAGTAGTTGTGATAGTGGTTGATGAACATAAGAAAGGAGGATCACTGCAGCAGGCCTGTTGGCCCATGCTCTGCAGGTCCTTTACAATTCAGCCCACTAACGAAACATTTTCCCAACCCAGTCCTCAATGCTACCAAGAAATAAGCTTGATAACTCTATCCACTCATTTGGGACTTGCAAATGAGTGGATAGAGTTATCAGAGCTTATTTCTTGGGTAGCATTGAGGACTGGGTTGGGAAAATGTTTCGTTAATGGGATGAATTGTAAAGGACCTGCCGAGCATGGGCCAGCAGGCTTGCTGCAGTGATCCTCCTTTCTTATGTTCTTATGTTCATCAACCACTATCACAACTGCATCACTCTACCACCACCATCTTTGTATTTTTCTACAAACTTTTTCATAAATTATGTGTTTCTCACATTCTTTACCAAAGGGCTGGCACTAGAAGCTTTCTTTGCAGCCATGGTAGCTTATTTAGCACTTGCAAGCACTAAAATCAATGGAATATTATGAAATATTTCGTAGGAGCATGTGAGGGACCGTCACTCACTGGTAAACAATGGCACACTGGCTGGGAAGGCAGGCCCAGGCGGCTCAGAGCGTGAGTACCCATCCCGGATGAAGGACGATTAGCGAGTTAACGGACCATTTGCGAGCCAGTATTTAGACGAAAAAACAGGACTTTCCGAAATTGACGACTTTCAGGCCGGACGATTATTGAGGGACCACTGTATAGCAAAAGTAAAAACTTTCTTTAAAAATGCATTTTTATTATTTTGAAACATGATAGATTTTCAACTCAGAATAGGTTTTTTCTTTAAAGGTCATATGGTAACTAGATTCTCAATCCATCTAAAATGGGACAGGCCTCAAACACAAAATCCGGGGATCATTGGGGCCTGTATGTGCCGG
>NW_026509948.1:5000-47655 GCF_026875155.1 Cherax quadricarinatus | reverse complement strand
CACGCGGGACAACCTGCACCCTTTGGGCTTTGGGTTATTTTGGGGAAATCGGGAGCCCCAGATTACCCATCACGTAGGAGGGTAGTGTGATATATTTATTCTCGTTGGCACAACCAGGCAGGAAGACTAGGTTGCTCAGGTTGAGGCGGGTATCCACCCACGTCATGTGCAAGAACAGTTCCATCCTGGTCCAAGTAAACATAAGAACATAAAATGGAGCAACACTGCAGTACTCCTACTTGCCCATACTTGACAAATCTTTCTCAAATCTCACCCTTCTGCACACTGACATTCCTCCCTTTTTGTATTTAGTAAAATTGTATACAACATCCTGATAGGTGTATTATGCAAGTTTTATTTATAACAAGTGTTCCTGGAGAGGTGCGTAATATAAGTGTTTATAACAAATGTTTCTTGATAAGTGTATATATATATATTAAAGGTGCTATTTACAGCAAGTGTTCCCTGACAGGTGTAACACGTGTGTTGTTTACAAGAAATGTTCTTGACAGGTGACAGTGTTCCCTCAGAGGTGTACCTTCAAGTTCTGTTAATGAGTACGTACTAACTTATATATATTGTGGCTAGCTGGTCTAGTGGCTAACGCGACGGGCTGGAATTTTGAGACACTCTGACCGCGGGTTCAATCCCGGCCGGGGTATGGTTTGTTTGCAATCGTGTCATTACGATTTCGTGAGTCGAGTCGAGTTATATGTATTCACCTATATATGTAGTTCCAGGGGTCGAGACAGGGATGAAGCCAGCAGAGAGTGGATCTAGTTGCGACCAGCAACTAGATCAACTCTAAGACTGAAGAAATACACGGTGTCCACAAAAACACTCCCCGATTTCAAACAGGTATAACATGTAACTTTATTGTAATAATCTTTCACAGTTAGTAGCTTCAAAAGCAGGATTTCATTCAGTTTCATGCGGTAAATGGTAGCATTAAAGGCACTCAATGTGCGCCCCTCTGGTTGCTCGCCAAACATTGATGCGATAGTCCAGTTCGATCCAGACGCTCTGCAGCATATCTGGTGTTATCATGCGAACTGCTTCAGTGATTGAAATTTTCAGCTCCTCCAGGGTTGCAGGTAGTGGTGGTACGCAATCTGTGCTCTTCATGTACCCTCAAAGAAAGAAGTCACAAACAGTTAGGTTCGGTGACCTCGCAGGCCATTTGCAGAGGTCACCGGACCTCTGCAAGTGGCAGAGCGTCTGGACCGAACTGGACTATCGCATCGATGTTTGCCGAGTAACCAGAGGGGCGCACATTGAGTGCCTTTAATACTACCCTATACCGCATGAAACTGAATGAAATCCTGCATCTGAAGCTACTAATTGTGAAAGATTATTACAATAAAGTTACATGTTATACCCGTCTGAAATCAGAGTATTTTTGTGGGCACCCTGTACTTACTAACGTCTCTCTGACTCATCTGAATTTTCAACTTCTAGCTGAACACTCGTGTTCCTGTTTCCCAGATCTAAAACATTCTGTCTCGATTCACCTTGTCAGTTCCCCTCAGTATTTTGTGCATCGTTATTATATCCTCCTTAGTTCTCTTGTGTCATCAGGTTGAGTTCCCTTAACCTCTCCTTATAGAACACACTCCTTAACTCCGGGGCTAGTCTTATTGCAAAACTCTACATTTTCTCCAATTTCTTGACATGCCCAGGTGTGGGCTCCATACTGGTGGGGCGTACTCCAATATGGGCCTGACGTAGGCGGTGCACAGTGTCGTGAATGACTCCTATGAGGTACACCTGACAGGTGTATCACCAAGGTGCTGTTTACAAGTGTTTTTTGGCAGGTGTATCATATAAGTATTATTTACAACAAGTGTTCCCTGACTGGTATGGGTTGCTTGTTGCAGGTAACGTGTGAGTGTATTATTACAAATTTACAGTGGCTGTTGCAGTCCAGTTATTGTAGTTGCAACACTGACTGCAGGTCCACTACATTATTACTGCTTAATAACGATAAGAAAAATTGGCTTACCAGCTGATATTCTATAGTAACAAGGTAACCAGCTGACGTTATACATTAACAGTAAAACCAGCTGGTGCTATGTTAACAGGACAACCAGCTGGTGTTATTTGTTAACAGAACAACCAGCTGGTGTTATGCATTAACAGGGCAACCAGCTGGTGTTATACATTAACAGGGCAACCAGCTGGTGTTATATGTTAACAGAGCAACCAGCTGGTGTTATATGTTAACAGGACAACCAGCTGGCGTTATATAATAACAGGTTGAACAGTTATTCTTCCATTAAGTTATAATCTTTCTTCAATAATGTTATTGCATTCATGGGGAGCGCTAAACCCTTGTATTAAGTCTATTCTGGCGTGGAAAAAAAATAAAGTATACATTTAAAGTAATGGATATATTATAAATAAATATATGGCAGGACACAGAATATTGAAAATGATCCAACAATTTATATGTTATTAATATGTCTGCAGAATTTGACTTCAAGGATTTAAAATGCTATTTAGTTAGATCTTCTCTCCATATATCTCAAGTGAACTTCACTAGAAAAGTGCCAATGTTTATACTCTGAAAGGTGTGAATATATTAAATTGATTGAAAGCTTATTTTAATCTCTGTCTAAGGTATTAGTGTTTTAAAGTTAGTGAACTAAGTATATTCCGGCTCTAATAATCCTTTTGAAGTAGATAGGCTTTTAACCTAAGAAACTAACTATAGTAATCAACACATTATTATTATTATTAAAGATTAGCCGGTATTCTCCCGGCCCGGGCCTTTTCCAAGTGGTGGCCCGGCCTTGGCTCCCTCTTTAGGGAGTGTCTGAGACCTAAGTCTCCCATGGGAGGAGGCACAAGTACCTCCTCATCTTTGGGACCAACTGTCCCCGGGCCTAGCCACAAGCTAGGCCTCTCTGGTCTACCATCCCCGCCACAAGGGGGCAAATGGGAATGACAGTCTTATGAGCTAAAGGCTCGGGCTCAGGCACCTACCCTACCCTAGAAGGATTAGGCATGGTATCGATGTCAACACAGTTATCCAACAATCAGTTTTCTCTCAACTTACTCTCTTAAAAATATGTCCATGAAATAATTATACTATTTATCTATATTCCATGAAATAATCTTTAACCCTTCGCGAGTCAACATGAGCAATATTCTCAAATTAGAAACATGTACTTGCCTGAAGTCCATATCGGCAGCATTGAAAGAGTTGATATCTTGTATATACAGTGTGAAGACCACGTTGACGGGGCGGTTATCGCGGGTAGGTGGCCTGTACTCTGTGAAGGACGCAAACACCTGGGTTAACACCTGCCCACACAAACACACACCGGCTTTGTGCTTTTTTGTGGGCATAATAATACCTACTGGGGCAGGAAGGAGGGCAACTTCTACCACTACATGCTGTTTAAAACATGAATTAATTAATTGTAAATGGTAAGTGACGCTGACACACTGAGAATAAGCAGACTTGTGTACAATAGTTATCATTGGATGTCATAAACTGTATACAAGTTTCCATTTACTTTGACAATATAGAAAACGTATCAGCTCACAAACCTACTAGAAATAGACAAAATAGAAAGTAATATAGAAAGACAAGAAGGGAAACATTGATAAATGAATATTTTAATGAGGAAGTCTGGAAATGATCTATTAACAAAATTGTAAAAACTAATTTTAATGTGCAAGACAATATACAAAAACTTAAGAAAGAAGTGTAGAATCTTAAGTAGAAAGTATGACAGAGAATTTTAAAAGCGGGTGGAGTGTTAAGGACAGCTGGGTAGGCTGATAGTATTGTTTGGATGGGGTGTTATACTGGTTGGGTGGAGTGTTAATACTGGTTGGGTGGAGTGTTAATACTGGTTGGGTGGAGTGTTAATACTGGTTGGGTAACATGACTCACGAAATCGTAATGACACGATTGCAAACAAACCATACCCCGGCCGGGATTGAACCCGCGGTCAGAGAGTCTCAAAACTCCTAGCTGGTCTAGTGGCTAACGCGACGGGCTGGAGTTTTGAGACTCTCTAACCGCGGGTTCAATCCCGGCCGGGGTATGGTTTGGTTTACTGGTTGGGTGGGGCGTTAATACTGGTTGGGTGGAGTGTTAATACTGGTTGGGTAGGGCGTTAATACTGGTTGGGTGGAATGTTAATACTGGTTGGGTGGATTGTTAATACTGTGTACGAATGGTATATAATACCGACAAGATGAGATTAAGACAAATGTGCAACATCTGGGTATCTTTATTGTAGACGTTTCGCCATCCAGTGGCTTTATCAATACAAATTCTAGGACATAACTTGAAGACAGTAGAACTATGTACAGAAGATGAGGTAATCAGTCCCTCAACCTAGGAGTAGGTGCGAAGAGCACCTACTCCTAGGCTGAGGGACTGATTACCTCATCTTCTGTACATAGTTCTACTGTCTTCAAGTTATGTCCTAGAATTTGTATTGATAAAGCCACTGGATGGCGAAACGTCTACAATAAAGATACCCAGATGTTGCACATGTGTCTTAATCTCAGTGTTAATACTGGTTTGGTGGAGTGTTAATACTGGTTTGGTGGAGTGTTAATACTGGTTTGGTGGAGTGTTAATACTGGTTGGGTGGAGTGTTAATACTGGTTGGGTTGGAGTGTTAATACTGGTTGGTGTGGAGTGTTAATACTGGTTGGGTGGAGTGTTAATACTGGTTGGTGGAGTGTTAATACTGGTTGGGTGGAGTGTTAATACTGGTTGGGTGGGGTGTTAAATACTGGTTGGGTGGAGTGTTAATACTGGTTGGGTGGAGTGTTAATACTGGTTGGGTGGAGTGTTAATACTGGTTGGGTGGAGTGTTAATACTGGTTGGGTGGAGTGTTAATACTGGTTGGGTGGAGTGTTAATACTGGTTGGGTGGGGTGTTAATACTGGTTGGGTGGAGTGTTAATACTGGTTGGGTGGAGTGTTAATACTGGTTGGTGGGTGTTAATACTGGTTGGGTGGAGTGTTAATACTGGTTGGGTGGAGTGTTAATACTGGTTGGGTGGAGTGTTAATACTGGTTGGGTGGAGTATTAATAAGTATTGGTAAGGTCAGCTGGGCATGTAGCTAGGTGAGTTGTGTTGTCTAGGATTTAGTTAGCTAACCTGTGTTGTCTAGGATATAGCTAGGTGACCAGTGTTGTCTAGGATATAGCTAGGTGACCAGTGTTGTCTAGGATATAGCTAGGTGACCAGTGTTGTCTGGTATTGTAACTAAGTGACATGGATTAGCTTGAAGGTATATAGTAATTATTTTTGCGTCACAGTTCATATTATTAAAGTCAAAATGTTTGATACTGTGTTACGTGAATGTTATTGTGGTTCGGTTATTGTATTGATTGAGTAGGTAAGTTGAAAGGTCTTATTGTTGCTATTATTTACTCTGATTCTTAGCATGTATCATAAAGTGGATATTACACATTTCTCGGTGACATTAAAGTACATCTCGTAATAAAGTTGGTAGAATTACCGACAATATGTAAAGTAAAAGGACACAAGTGCAACTAATGTGACATTTATTGTGGCAACGTTTCGCTCTCCAGGAGCTTTATCAAGCCATTACAAACAATACATGGACACAGAGGGTATATAAAGGCTCAGAGTGAGGTGTAATAGTAGTGAGGTAACATTTCGATGTTCACTAGTGGTAGTGGTAGTAGTAGTAGTAGTAGTAGTAGTAACAAAAATAATACAATATGGAAGAGCAATTAATTCGTACATGAGTAAAAGGATATAAAAGCTATTACTTGGGTAACATAAAAATAGGTTGGACAAATATAGACTGGAAAGAGGCAGGTTTTTTCAGTGTTCACTCTCTGTAATGTGCTTTGTGTAGTATAACAGGAGAGACTATGTGATGGCAGGGTTTACTGTTTTCAGGAGGATTCTTGCTAAGACTTCGGAGATGGTGAAGCTGCCGTTGTTTTGTTTAATTGTATTCGAAACAGCGATCAGTGTTGATTCGAGGCACTTGCGTCTGCGGAAATTAGTTTCTTTGATCACTAATTGGGCGTCTCTGAATTTCATGAGATGATTGGTGGAATTTCGGTGTTGTGCACAGGCGTTGTTTAAGTTGTCGTTCCTACATGCGTAAATGTGTTCATTGAGGCGGGTGTCGAGGTTTCTTGCTGTTTCACCTACCTAGATCTTGTCACAGCCTCCACAGGGTATAGTGTAAACTCCTGCATTGACTGGTTCGTGGTGCTTAGGTTTTGTCCTGGTTAGATCCTTTATTGAAGTGGTAGAAGCGATGGCGACTCTGGTGTTAGCTTGTGAAAGTACTTTTGAGACGTTTAGTGCAACCTGGCTGTTGGGAAGAATTATAACTTTGTTGGGAGCGGTGTTGATGCGTGGAGAATTGATGATCTGAAGAGCTCTTTTCTTGCAGTCTTTGATGAAAAAAGAAGGAAATTGTAACTCATTTGAATGTTTGGTGAATGTAAGTACATTCCTCGTCAAGAAACTCAGGACTGCAAATTCGGTATGCTCTTAGGAAAAACCCGATGATGATGCCTCTTTTGGTCTTGGTATCTTGACTTGAATAGAAGTGTGTGAGATCATTTTTATTGGTGGGTTTCCGATAAACTTGAAATCTTAGGTTGTTGTCTACTTTGTGAATGAGGACGTCGAGGAAAGGTAGCTTGTCATTGGACTCTTCTTCTAGTGTAAACTGAATCGCTGGTTCAACTGCGTTGAGCCTTGCCTGAAGATCCCGTACATCAAAACGTTTTGGAGTTATTACGAGGACATCGTCCACGTAACGTAACCAAGTGACGCTTGAAGGGATGATGTTGGCGAAGTGTTCGGACTCTAGGTGTTCCATGTATAAGTTGGCTAGGACGGCACTTATTGGGGACCCCATTCCCATGCCGTAGGTTTGTTTGTAGAGCTTGTTATTGAAAGAAAAACAGTTGAAATTAACACAGAGTTCAATCAAGTCAACAAAATCTCCGGGAGGTAAAGGAAGATTAAGGTCCTGGTTGACTTTACGTCGTAGAACATCGATGGCTTTTTTGGTAGGTACTTTTGTGAAGAGGGAAGTCACATCCAAACTGCTTAGTTTCTTGTTACGGATGGAGAGGTTACGGATGCGGTTGAGAAGGTCGCCTGAGTGTTTAAGATGAGCGGGGCTGATGGTCCCCAGAAGGCAGGAAAGATGTTTGGCAAGAACTCCGGCTAGTTTGTGTGGAGCACTGCCTATTCCTGACGTGATTGGTCTGAGAGGAATATTGTGTTTATGGGTCTTGGGTAAACCATACATGTGTGCTGGTTTAGGGTTGCTTGGTAACAGGTACAAAAGTTTCTTCCCTTCTCTAGTACGTTTGAGTATTTGTCTGGTTTTGTATAGAAAGTCTTTGGTGAGCGTCTCCCACTGTTGAGTGCTGATAGGTTCGTATGTAGATTGATCATTCAAAAGGTCCATCATTTTAGTGTTGTAGTCACTGGTGTTGAGTATGACGACTCCACCTCCTTTGTCGGCGGTGGTGACGATAATGTTGGGGTCGTTGGCGAGGTCCTTAAGGGCAGTGATGTATCTTCTAGGAAGATTAGAAGAAGGTTCACATAAAGCTGCAGTGAGAAGGCCCTGTATATAACCCTTCTGGAAGTTGCTGTCACTGTGTCTATGGTTCCTGGTAACAAGGTTGAGTTGATAGTTAGGTTTGCGTATGTTGGTGGTAAATTTGAGTCCCAGACTCAGTGCTTGTTTCTCGTAGTCGGTTAAGGTGCGTGACGATAAGTTGTTTATCAGGGATTCGCGTCCCATTTCCTTCCATCGACTGTTAGTGCAGAGGTACTGAAGTTTGCGATTGAGTTTGATCTTCTGTTGGAGGTTAGCTGTGGTGACTGTGCTGAGAATATGCTCAGCAGTGTGTTGGTCAATCTGAAGATTGGCCCTCATATTCCTTGCAGTTTCAAAGGTTTCCTTAGCGATGTTAGAAAGTTCTTCGGCACATTCAGTTAAGTAAGCCATCGCTTCTACCACTTCAATAAAGGATCTAACCAGGACAAAACCCAAGCACCACGAACCAGTCAATGCAGGAGTTTACACTATACCCTGTGGAGGCTGTGACAAGATCTACGTAGGTGAAACAGCAAGAAACCTCGACACCCGCCTCAATGAACACATTTACGCATGTAGGAACGACAACTTAAACAACGCCTGTGCACAACACCGAAATTCCACCAATCATCTCATGAAATTCAGAGACGCCCAATTAGTGATCAAAGAAACTAATTTCCGCAGACGCAAGTGCCTCGAATCAGCACTGATCGCTGTTTCGAATGCAATTAAACAAAACAACGGCAGCTTCACCATCTCCGAAGTCTTAGCAAGAATCCTCCTGAAAACAGTAAACCCTGCCATCACATAGTCTCTCCTGTTATACTACACAAAGCACATTACAGAGAGTGAACACTGAAAAAAAACCTGCCTCTTTCCAGTCTATATTTGTCCAACCTATTTTTATGTTACCCAAGTAATAGCTTTTATTTCCTTTTACTCATGTACGAATTAATTGCTCTTCCATATTGTATTATTTTTGTTACTACTACTACTACTACTACTACTACTACCACTACCACTAGTGAACATCGAAATGTTACCTCACTAGTATTACACCTCACTCTGAGCCTTCATATACCCTCTGTGTCCATGTATTGTTTGTAATGGCTTGATAAAGCTCCTGGAGAGCGAAACGTTGCCACAATAAATGTCACATTAGTTGCACTTGTGTCCTTTTACTTTACAAAGTACATCTCAATACATCCAGATGATGTATCACTGGGTTTTGAAGTACTGTGCTGAAGATTAAGTTAAAAGTAATGTGTGATGGTGGATAAACGGACAATAGACTTAAAGATAAATAGGGAATATCCTCTGCGTTATACATGTCTCATTACAATTGCATTTAAAGGTACAGACCTGTTTTATTAACAAAAGTAGTTAAAACTATATGCCTGTTTTATTATCAAGTGCAATTAAAATGTCTGCCTTATATACACGTACAACTGTTAGTCAAAACACATACACAGTCGGTATGTTGTCTAAGCAATCGCTGCATTGTCAGTCAAATTATAATAATCTTTATTTCTACAAGTACATGTACAAGGTATACAGACCATAGCTGACGTCAATGACATACTACTATATAGAAAGTCACTTGTTATGCAGAGCATTTCTGGCACATTAGATCAATTTTGTCCCAGGATGCGACCCACACCAGTCGACTAACACCCAGGTACCTGTTTTAGTGATAGATGAACATGGGCAGCAGGTGTCTTGAAGAAACACCTAGTGTCTCCACCCGTACCAGGGATCGACCCCCGGACTCCAGTGTGTGTGAGCTGTGAGCTATTTTCTGGCTTAACATGACATATGGACGAATTACCGAATTTTCTGTGTAACTGTTTAACAAGCATGGCTTCTAGTGGCCAGGGTACGACTTCTAAAATATACACGAAGAGGCTTTCATTTAGTACTGCAAGAATCGATCCTTCCATCAAGGTTGGCAGAGGCAAACAAGGTACTGTACGTCAGCGAGGATCCTGGCTCGCTCCTTCGTGCTGCTTGCTGCTGTGGCTGTAACAGCCGCCTACTGAACCTGCTTTTGAAGTCACGCAATCCCCTGACACGAAATGTTTGCCATGTGTTAATGAGCGTATACACTTAGTGCGTAAACACGCGCATGTACTTAGCCCCCCCCCCCAAACACACTAATCCAAAGTTAAAATGTGGGGCCAAGGAGCTGGAGCTCCTGTAGATCATGCTCTACAGCAAATGCGTTACGTCAATACTCCCTAGTAAGGGGACACTGATAAGGACATTTAGTGTATAGGATTAAGAAAATTCAGAGGTACGTCTCTGCAGTGATAGCTGACACTGAAAGAAAATTATAGGAGGTGAAATCTTCTCAATACGTATAAAGCAGAATATAACTAAAGCGTTAACCCAATTCCTGCGAACAACCAACAAACTGGGCAGTATCTAAATGCCATCAGTAACAATGTTCAGTGTTTTCACCTGACAGAAGTAAGAGGAGCACCAGGACGTTGATTCCCACCTGCAACTGCTTTGACAGACATCACTCAACACAGTAATCATCTACATCACATATAGTGCAGTCATCAGGAGAAGAAGAAACCTGCACGTATCCTGAAGAAGACGACGAACAACTACAACAACAACTACAAGACACTGACATTAACTTCTTACGAGGAACCTGGTTCATTTAACTAGGTACATACGCAGATTGTTGAATCTCTTTTCCAAGAAACACAAACATTCAGTTGTACAAGACGTCGACTGTACGTGGGTCATCGAAAATTTAATTTATAAACTAGAGATTAAAATAGACCATTATTGTATATACATACTGATAGATTAAGCAAATATTGCAAACCAAGCGATATAAGATGCAAAACAACCACGGGGGGAGTAGAATGATTGCAACACAAAAGGCCTAGAGCTATCATTCTACTCCCCCCGTGGTTGTTTTACATCTTGTATCCCTTGTTTGCGATATTTGCTTAATCTATCAGTATGTGTATACAATAATGGTGTAGTTTAGAAATTAAATTATTTTCGATGACACACGTGCAGTCGACGTTTCCTGGAAAAGAGATTCAACAGTTAGGTTAGGATAGAGAGTGATTATGTTGGTCACTTTGTTGAGACTATTGATTGTTACCTTGGCGGTAGGACGCCATGAGTTGAATTTGCTGGATGGAGTTTTTGGGGACTGTTTTGTAAAAGTTGATAGGAAGTTAATCCTTTGAATGAACTGCTTTGGATCTGTCATTTAAGATATCTTCCCAACATGTTTCATTTAAGACATGGTTCACCTGGTCCCAGTTGATGTTCTTGTTGAAGTTGTATTTTGTGAATACACCTTCACAAGTACATGCATTTTGCTGCTCAGGACCCCTGTGCATGTAAGTCTGAACTTCGATTAGATTGTGATTGGAATTAGTTGTTTTTTATATTGTTATGTCTCTTACCAGGTCCTCATTATTTGTGAAGATAAGGTCAAGTGAGGTTTCCGGTCTTGTTGGCTCCACTATCTGCTGACTTAGGGTGTGTTTATCGCAGAGATTTAGTTGCTTATGTGTGTGTGACCTTTTATTTGCGCTGCCTCCAGGGATTGTTTCTGCCATAACATTATTTGCTACATTCTTCCATTTCGTATGCCTTAGGTTGAAATCACCAAGCAGTAAGTTGTTTTGGGATGGAGCTGGAAGGCTTTCCAGATAGTAATCAATTTTCAGTAGCTGTTCCTTGAACTGTTGGGAGGTTGCATCTGGTGGCTTATATACAGCCATGATGGCTAGGTTTAGTTCTCGATCTTTACTGTTAGAACTTCAATTATATCATTTGTGGTGTTCAGCATCTCCGTTCACAGGAGCGACTCTTTGACATACAGGCCAACCCCCCCCCCCCCCACCCCTACCCTCCCTTGTTGCCTGTTTTTTCTGTCACATCTAAAAAGGTAGGACCAGTGGTGGTGAGTCAGATGTTAGGACCAGTGGTGTGTAGGTCAGTGGTGATGAGACAGATTTACCTTTAATATAGGAGCAAGGGATGATATTGGCAAGGAAGGTGTGGCCCGTATTTTGAATATCCTGGTGGACGGGGCATGGCGTTGTCGTCTCTGACTGTCCCAAACACTCGACCACCATACACAAGCTGCCAACAACAACATAAATCAGTCATCTTGTTTTTTTATTATAATTTTACATTTTTTTTGTAAACGTATCAATCTAGTATAAAGAACAATAAGGAAAATTTATTGTGTGCCAAGAGACGTTAGTATTCAGGTTAAACCATTTAAGATTTGTTCGTGGTACAGTTCGTGATATTAGTAAATTTTCTCTTTATTTTTAATGTGTGTGTGTGTGTGTGTGTGTGTGTGTGTTATATAAAGTATTGCTCAAATTGTTATGGAAATATCACAACTTCTATTACTCTACGCTGGAGGCTCGGCTGCAAATCCTTCTAAGTGTTTTATTAGCCTGTTAATAAGAGCGCATTCATGTATTTACACTTTGCCTAAAGATAAGGTAGGATCGTGGGGGTTAGGGGAAGTGCCGCAGGAGAGAGGTCCGGGAGGAGGAATTTCTTGGATATGAGACTCCATAGTTAGGTTTCCTTTAAAAAAAAAGATGAGTATGTGGAGGGGTAACTCCTAGGAGGAATGAAAGGGACCACATATCCCTCTCCACACCCAAAAGGCCCCTCGATGTGGCCGGTAAACCGGCACTCCAAGATAGCAATCTCACATCCACCGAGCCATGCCTAGCCCTCTGCTAGGCATACCTCCTTCTGCCACCACCTCCCGGAACCGTCAGGCAGCCTCCAGAGATACACCCGTCACCTGAAGAACGCCATGGACCGCCCTCCAGGACTCCGGAGGTTGGATTGGAGCATCCCCAGATGATCCAGATTTCACGGCAAGCACTATCACTATCAAGGGCCCTTAGTGGAATGGGACGGACAACGACACCCTTTCCTTAATCTAAGGAGGGGATGACCCTAAAGGACAAAAACAGGAAAGGAAGGAGAGGGGAGGGATGGGGAAAGGAGAAAGGATTGGAAAGGAGGAATAGGAAGGATGGGGTAGGGAAGGGAGGAGTTGGGGGTAGTTAGGTTCGGTCGGAGGACGAAAACCTAAAGGTCCAATTCCTCAGAACAAAAGTCTCTTCACTGCAACAAGGAGCCCCTTTGAAGAGGACTTGTTGCCTTAAAACGTTGGGAGATTTCTGTCATCACTTACAGTCTATAGCTTAGACCGCGACTAATTAGTTGCTATAATTATGTTGTGAATATATCTAATATAACAGAAAATTGTTCACTATAGCACTTAAGTAGTATTGACAGTAGCAGTGAACAAATAACACGCAATTGGGGGAGGAACCTTGTGAAGACGTTTCGCATTGTCAGGTCACAATTGATAGTAACAAAGAGGTAATTAATATATTGTAGATGAAAGATGGTAATGATGGTTCCAAATTCACAATAATTTTAACCACTTTCAAAGTTAAAATCGATCAGTAGCCAAACATTTCTAGTGTTTCGTGAATATTACGTTTCACCTTCAGATTCAGCTTACACACCTGCGATAAAGAATTATACTAGGAAGGCTGGATCAATTAACCTAGAGTATACTAACTGACTCACCTAAATGAAGTGACCTGCTCCACATAACTTGTATGATCTAGAGGTGTAATTTATGACATATGATGTGAAGGGGAAGTAGCACTCTGGTGGAGGAGTAACACTAATGGAGGGGAAATAATACTTGTGGAAGGGGAGGCAACACCTGTACATTAAATAACAGATTGAAGGATATATATATTTTCTTTCTTCACCTAACCACTATACACCGTCCGATGTGTCACAGCGCACTTGACAGTCACTACTCGATATAAAGTTGTATTCAACCTCTAGATGCCGCTAGTTAACGTACATACAGCTGGCAAAGATGACTACAGGATAGTGGATTATTTTACTTTTGTTGAATAAATGCAGATGTATTCATTGCATGCAACACCGTCTTGCTGCGCCAGTCATAGGGCACCACTGAAGAGGTCAACATAAGAGAAAAATTAACATAGCATAGGTTAACAGCCTTATCAAGGCACTGACGTGCCATTTTTCCAAGTGCCAGGTAATTATCCTTAGTTATAATTTAGGCAATGAAAGAACTGTTATTAGTGCATGGCACTAGGGTCGTTGCCCTCTCTGAAAAAGCAGTCATGAAGTGAATTATGTTTCCTAGTGATTATTGCAGCAGATAACTGCGAGTAATATATAGCAATGCCTCATTAAGCTTAAGATATTGCTTGTTGAGTCATTATTTACTGTTTGTGCTAAAGACCTATTTTGTTTATGTAAGACAATTTGTGTATGTATGTATGTGGAGAGGAATGATGCATATGTGAGATTAGGCATGTGTATGTAGGTAAGGGAAGAATGTGTTCATGAGTTGACCAGAGATACAAAGGGATATAAAAGGGGTATGAATAAAGTAAGTCGAGGTCAAAGTAGGTTGTCTACGACGATCTCTAAAGAAACCAATTATACATCTTGTTTGCAAGTGTACATTCACTCTTACTCTCAGTTCTTACGCCATAGAGTAATATATTCATTTTTTTCTGATACGCAACAACACTAACATTCTTTGACCCGATTATTATTATTATTATTCTTATAATCAAGGAGGAAGCGCTAAACCCAGAGGATTATACAGCGCCTGGGGGGGGATGTGGAAGGCATTCAGGCTTAATTCGGGGAACTGGAGCACAGATCCAATTCCCTAAATCAAGAGCCCCTCACCAACATCAAGGAACCTTCCTTGAGGGGTCTTTGACCCGAATCATGAAGTTAACTGCTGACAGAGACGTACAATATCAGACGCAGTCATACACAGACGCATACTGTGTGTATGATACACACACACACACACACACACACACACACAGTAAGGATTCGTTTAAGACTCTGTACACCATCTACGTCAGGCCCATACTGGAGTATGCAGCACCAGTTTGGAATCCACACCTAGTCAAGCACGTCAAGAAATTAGAGAAAGTGCAAAGGTTTGCAACAAGACTAGTCCCAGAGCTACGGGGATTGTCCTATGAAGAAAGGTTGAGGGAAATCGGCCTGACGACACTGGAGGCCAGGAGGGTCAGGGGAGACATGATAACGACATATAAAATACTGCACGGAATAGACGAGGTGGACAAAGACGGGATGTTCCAGAGATGGGACACAGACACAAGAGGTCACAATTGGAAGTTGAAGACTCAGATGAATCAAAGGGATGTTAGGAAGTATTTCTTCAGTCATAGAGTAGTCAGGCCATGGAATAGCCTAGAAAGTGATGTGGTGGAGGCAGGAACCATACACAGTTTTAAGGCGAGGTATGATAGAGCTCATGGGGCAGGGAGAGAGAGGACCTAGTAGCAATCAGCGAAGAGGCGGGGCCAGGAGCTGTGACTCGACCCCTGCAACCACAAATAGGTGAGTACAAATAGGTGAGTACACACACACACACACACACACAAAATCTATCACAGTTTAATAGGCTTAACAAACTATTATCCAACTTGTGAAAAGAATCCCATTAATGTGAGTTAAGTGAAACGAGTATTGAGCTTGGTAACAATGGTTGTCTGCTTGTGTAAGTGTATGATCTATATCTGTAGTTACTCAACCAGTCGATGTATTTTACTTTACAGCTGTAATAAAGTATAGAGTCAGTGTCTGACTGTAGTCACTACCACTCACATACTCAATTTACAATTCACTGTGACGATCCCTTCATACTTGACAGTTATTTGTTCTACTGATTATATATATATATATATATATATATATATATATATATATATATATATATATATATATATATATATATATATATATATATATATATAATGCAATAAGATCACAGTAAACAGGTGATTTCAGAATATGCAAAACAACCACTGTGAAAGAATAGAGAAATTCCAAGCGCTTTCTTGACTACTCACATTATCAAGGAACAATAAAAGTAATGCATCAAAGGAAGGCATATAAAGGGTCTAGACCACACCTCACTATCACATCCCACAACAAAGCCACACCTGACGCGTGACTCATAAGAAAGAGAACACTGCAGCAGGCCCGCTGGCCCAACTAGACAGGTCCTTCACACAACCCACGAACAAACTACTCTACCCAAGAACCAAGAATTTTAAAATCTATTATTTGTCCAATGTATTATTAAATTCTTCCCAAATAATAAATGGATCTAATTTATATAAACCAAAGGAAATAGTCATATTATTGTCAAAACTGCTTTTTATGAAACAAGATTCAATTATATTCCTGTCGACCATGGGCTTGCTTGATACAATTTTCTCAACTTTTTGAAAATCAATTGGATGGTTAAAATCTCTCACATGAATAAATAGAGCATAGGAATCTTGTCCAGTTCTAATGCTATATTTATGTTGTTTTAATCTTAGTTCGAGACTTTTACCAGTTTGACCGTAATAAACTTTATCGCAAATTTTATAAGGAATCTTATAGACACATCCGTCAGCAGTTTGAGGGGAACTTTATCAAAAGTTTTTTTTACTGTATCAAGATTTTTAAATACAACTTTGACATTAAAAGTCTTAAGAGAAGGCATATCAACCAAGTTTTCATGGTAAAGGAGAACCAACATATTTTTAGTTGAATAAGGCTGGTTGTCCCTTTTTGGATTGTAAAAAGTATTTCTTGCAATTTTAAAAGATTTATCAATTACATTTCGTGGGCATTTCAAATCATTAGCCACTTCATAAATTTTGGATATTTCCTCATCTATGAACTCTGGCCTACAAATACATAAAGCTCTCAAAAACATTGAGAAAACAGACAGTTTAACTCGATCCTTACTCTAGAAGACAGGCAGTGGAACCAAGCTACACTTCCAGTCAGACTAGGAGGCACTGGTGCACTACCTGCTTTTCTGTCCTCATGTATTGCATCCAGAGAGCTTGTAGCAGCGATTCTCCCTGAACATCTTAGGGACGAGATTGGAGTCCAGGACCAAAAGTTTATTGACGGAGTCATGATCTGGGATAATTTAACGGGCTCTGAAACCAGACCTGCTCCCCTCAACAACTACAAACAATCGCACTGGGATGGTCCAATAGTGGAAAATATAGCCTCAACAATGCTTCTGTGTGTGTCAGGGAAGGATAGAGCCCGCCTGCTGGCAGTGAGAGCCCCTCATGCAGGGGACTTTCTGTTGGCTGTTCCCAACTCCAGCCTTGGCACACGCCTCGACCCACAGACCATCCGCATCGGTGTTGCCTTTCGACTTGCCGCCCTTATTCTCGCCGAACACAGGTGTATTTGTGGCAGTGAAGCAGCAGACCGATTCGGGTACCATGGTCTTGTGTGCCGTAAATCCGAGGGAAAGATTGCAAGATAGGAGGTTAATAACATCAAGAGGACCCTCACAACAGCCGGATGCCCAGCAGTAAGGGAGCCACCCTGGCTATGCAGATGTGATGGCAGCCAGAAGCATCCAGATGGTATCACCCGTCAAGCCTGGACAGACGGGAAGCAGGTGGTGTGGGACTATACATGTGCATCTACCTTGGCTGATACCTATCTCCAATACACCAGGGAGGAAGGAGGGGCAGCTGCCAGCTTCAGGGAGTCCCAAAAGTCTAGAAAATATGGAGAACTTGCCCATCACTATATGTTTGTTCCCATAGGCTCAGAGACCCTTGGCTCATGGGGAAAGAATGCATCTAAATTCCTTAAGGAGCTGGGAAAAAGACTCATCAGGGTAACTAGGGATCCCAGGGCAGCTAGTTCTCTGTTCCAGCGGCTCAATGCGGCTGTTCAAAGGGATAATGCCTGCTGTATTTTGGGCACATGCCCCAACTCTGAGGAGCTGGATGAGATTTTCGCCTTATAATCGGTGATACACACGTAACAACATGTACCGTATACGCCACCTTTATATCAACAATGTATCTCTTAAATCTTCTGTACCATATTATGTAATATATATATATATATATATATATATATATATATATATATATATATATATATATATAGAGAGAGAGAGAGAGAGAGAGGAGGAGAGAGAGAGAGACTCGAACCTACGAACCTTAGAACAAGGTACGCAGTGTTTTACCAATCTACCCACACTGGACCAATACCTTGGAGTTCAGCTTTCGCTAGACTTTGATCCAAGGCAGCCAGCTTTCAGGGAGAAGACTTACAGCTTGCAGGGGATGAGATAAAAAGCTGTAAGCCTTCTCCCTGAAAGCTGGCTGCCTTGGATCAAAGTCTAGCGCAAGCTGGACTCCAAGGTATTGGTCCAGTGTGAGTAGTTTGGTAAAGCACTGCGTACCTTGTTACAAGGTTCGTAGGTTCGAGTCTCCTTCAGCCAGAGTTTACCTGGAGTTTACCTGGAGAGAGTTTCGGGGGTCAACGCCCCCGCGGCCCGGTCTGTGACCAGGCCTCCTGGTGGATCAGCCCCTGATCAACCAGTCTGTTGCTGCTGGCTGCACGCAAACCATTATTATTATTATAATCAAGGGGGAAGCGCTAAACCCGGAGGATTATACAGCGCCTGGGGGGGGATGTGGAAGGCATTCAGGCTTAATTCGGGGAACTGGAGCACAGATCCAATTCCCTAAATCAAGAGCCCCTCACCAACATCAAGGAACCTTCCTTGAGGGGTGCACGCAAACCAACGTACGAGCCACAGCCTGGCTGATCAGGAACTGACTTTAGGTGCTTGTCCAGTGCCAGCTTGAAGACTGCCAGGGGTCTGTTGGTAATCCCCCTTATGTGTGCTGGGAGGCAGTTGAACAGTCTCGGGCCCCTGACACTTATTGTATGGTCTCTTAACGTGCTAGTGACACCCCTGCTTTTCATTGGGGGGATGGTGCATCGTCTGCCAAGTCTTTTGCTTTCGTAGTGAGTGATTTTCGTGTGCAAGTTCGGTACTAGTCCCTCTAGGATTTTCCAGGTGTATATAATCATGTATCTCTCCCTCCTGCGTTCCAGGGAATACAGGTTTAGAAACCTCAAGCGCTCCCAGTAATTGAGGTGTTTTATCTCCGTTATGCGCGCCGTGAAAGTTCTCTGTACATTTTCTATGTCGGCAATTTCACCTGCCTTGAAAGGTGCTGTTAGAGTGCAGCAATATTCCAGCCTAGATAGATCAGTGTTTGTGTATATTTCGCCTGCTCTTGCGAATTCCTTGCATTATATATATATATATATATATTATATATATATATATATATTATATATATATATATATATATATATATATATATATATATATAATGTGTGTGTGTGTTCTCACCTAGTTGTACTCACCTAGTTGAGGTTGCAGGGGTCGAGTCCGAGCTCCTGGCCCCGCCTCTTCACTGGTCGCTACTAGGTCACTCTCCCTGAACCGTGAGCTTTATCATACCTCTGCTTAAAGCTATGTATGGATCCTGCCTCCACTACTCTGTGGCTGAAGAAATACTTCCTAACACCCCTGTGATTCATCTGTGTCTTCAACTTCCAACTGTGTCCCCTTGTTACTGTGTCCAATCTCTGGAACATCCTGTCTTTGTCCACCTTGTCAGTTCCTCTCAGTATTTTGTATGTCGTTATCATGTCCCCCCTATCTCTCCTATCCTCCAGTGTCGTCAGGTTGATTTCCCTTAACCTCTCCTCGTAGGACATACCTCTTAACTCTGGGACTAGTCTTGTTGCAAACCATTGCACTTTCTCTAGTTTCTTTACGTGCTTGGCTAGGTGTGGGTTCCAAACTGGTGCCACATACTCCAATATGGGCCTAACGTACACGGTGTACAGGGTCCTGAACGATTCCTTATTGAGGTGTCGGAATGCTGTTCTGAGGTTTGCTAGGCGCCCATATGCTGCAGCCGTTATTTGGCTGATGTGCGCTTCAGGAGATGTGTCTGGTATTATACTCACCCCATGATCTTTTTCCTTGAGTGAGGTTTGTAGTCTCTGGCCCCCTAGACTGTACTCCGTCTGCGGTCTTCTTTGCCCTTCCCCAATCTTCATGACTTTGCACTTGATGGGATTGAACTCCAGTAGCCAATTGCTGGACCAGGTCTGCAGCCTGTCCAGATCCCTTTGTAGTTCTGTCTGGTCTTCGATCGAGTGAATTCTTCTCGTCAACTTCACGTCATCTGCAAACATGGACACCTCAGAGTCTATTCCTTCCGTCATGTCGTTCACAAATATCAGAAACAGCACTGGTCCTAGGACTGACCCCTGTGGGACCCCGCTGGTCACAGGTGCCCACTCTGACACCTCGCCACGTACCATGACTCGCTGCTGTCTTCCTGACAAGTATTCCCTGATCCATTGTAGTGCCTTCCCTGTTATCCCTGCTTGGTCCTCCAGTTTTTGCACTAATCTCTTGTGTGGAACTGTGTCAAACGCCTTCTTGCAGTCCAAGAATATGTGTGTGTGTGTGTGTGTGTGTGTGTGTGTGTGTGTGTGTGTGTGTGTGTGTGTTAGTTACCATTTGGTCCTAGGCACATGTCGATTAGACACTAGGCCTGTTGTATGTGCATGCGTGTGTGTGTATGTCTGTCCGTGAGTGTGTGTGTGTGTGTGTGTGTGTGTGTGTTACCATTTAGTCCTAGGCACATGTCGATTAGACACCAGGCCTGTTGTATGTGCATGCGTGTGTGTGTTGGTGTGTGTGTGTGTACTCACCTATTTGTACTCACCTATTTGTGGTTGCAGGGGTCGAGTCCTAGCTCCTGGCCCCGCCTCTTCACCGGTTGCTACTAGACCCTCTCTCTCCCCGCTCCATGAGCTTTATCAAACCTCGTCTTAAAACTGTGTATGGTTCCTGCCTCCACTACGTCATTTTCTAGGCTATTCCACTGCCTTACAACTCTATGACTGAAGAAATACTTCCTACTATCTCTCTGACTCATTTGTGTCTTCAACTTCCAATTGTGGCCTCTTGTTTCTGTGTCCCCTCCCTGGAACATCCTGTCCTTGTCCACCTTGTCTATTCCACGCAGTATTTTATATGTCGTTATCATGTCTCCCCTGACCCTCCTGTCCTCCAGTGTCGTCAGGCCGATTTCCCTTAATCTTTCTTCATAGGACATTCCCTTAGCTCTGGAACTAACCTTGTTGCAAACCTTTGTACTTTCTCTAGTTTCTTGACGTGCTTTATCAAGTGCGGGTTCCAAACAGGTGCTGCATACTCCAGTATGGGCCTGACATACACGGTGTACAGTGTCTTGAATGATTCCTTACTAAGGTGTCGGAATGCTGTTCTCAGGTTTGCCAGGCGCCCATATGCTGCAGCAGTTATCTGATTGATGTGTGCTTCCGGAGACATGCTCGGTGTTATACTCACCCCAAGATCTTTCTCCTTGAGTGAGGTTTGCAGTCTTTGGCCACCTAGCCTATACTCTGTCTGTGGTCTTCTGTGCCCTTCCCCTATCTTCATGACTTTGCATTTGGCAGGATTAAATTCGAGAAGCCATTTGCTGGACCAGGTGTCCAGTGTGTGTGTGTGTGTGTGTGTGTTGTAGAAGGTTGGTAGACAACAACCACCCAGCGAGGTACTACCGTCCTGCCAAGTGAGTGTGAAACGGAAACCTGCAATTGTTTTACATGATGGGAGGATTGTTGTCTTTTTTGCCTCACAAAAATGTAAAATTTCAGGTACGTCTTGCTTCTTCTACAAACACTTAGATCACACTACACATGAATGTACAAGAATATATATATACACCCTTCTGGATTTTCTTCTATTTTGTTAATAGTTCTTGTTTTTATTTATATCCTCTTATCTCCATGGGGACGTAGAACAGAATTCTTCCTCCGTAAGCCTTGAGTGTTGTAAGAGCCGATTAAAATGCACGGAGCAAGATACTAGTAACCCTCTTCGCCTGTATAAATTGATAAATTTAAAAAGAGAAACTTTCGTTTTTCTTTTTGAGCCACCCTGCCTCGGTGGGATACGGCCGGTTTATTGAAAAAAAAAAGTAATGAACGACTGTTATTGAGTACAGAGAGTCACTCACCAGAGGAGGAAGGCATCACCCAGGTAACCGGTCATCCCTCGTCTTTTTGAGGGAGAGCGTGACTCCGGGGTAGGTGTAGCTCTGGCGTGGGCGTGTGGGCGTAGCAAGAGGTCAGTCACAGCTTTAACTTTTTTCCCTTCCAGTCGGAGCCCATGTTGCTCTGCTGGGGGTAGTCACTTCCTGTTAACAGAATAAACAGGTGAAGATACACACACACACACACACACACACACACACACACACACACACACACACACACACACACATATACACACACACACACACACACACACACACACACACACACACACATACACACACACACACACACATGAAACAGGCCAAGTATCCTATCGACAAGTGTCTTTGACTAACACACACTGAGTCAGTGACCACACGCGCACCTAAAGTGTTCCAGACACGCACATAATGAATTAGTCTTACATACTATGTCCCACATACGTACCTTCCGTGCCACACACGTACCGTGTCACATACACACCGTGTCACATACACACCGTGTCACATACACACGCATCTACCGTGTCACACCACAGCTCCTTCATTACATAAAATAACTAATCAGTAATTAGCTACCTCGAACCTACTGCTCTTACCACTTTCACTACAGAGATGTTCCATTGCTCTGGCTGACATTGCTTCTCACATTTTTAAACATTTGCCATATTCGGCACATTATTTTTATAACCTTATAGTCTTGTAGTAGAGGAACCACTCACTGTCAACTACTCTTGGCAACCACTCAAAAATCAATGCCACAAGCTTATATTTTAGACAGTAAATAATACCTGGGGCCCCTGGCCAGCAACTTCTCATTAAACAGTAAAGTGAAGGAGCAATCCTGAAGAACGTTTCACACTCTCAGCACACCCTTATAACGAACACACTCAGAGATTCTGAACACATTCATATTCTGAACTCTCACATTCTGAGGATACTGATATTCTGATATTCAGAGTACATTCATATTCTGAAAACACCGAGATTCTGAACACTATACTCAACACACTCAAATATTGACAACATTCACATCCCAAAAACAACCAAATTGTGGATGGAACGAAAGTTTGAGCACACTGAAGTTGCGATTAAGTTTATAATGTTAATTAAATTATCAGCTAAAAATAAAACTAGCGATATAATGAATCTGACTGTAACAAAAACATTGTTTATATACAGTCTACAACATAAATACATTCTCCAGTTCAGAGTATACAGGAACTCTTCAAATTATTGAATACAGGAACATTTTAATCTCATTAAAATGCAGCAAAATCCAAATAATTCCCTTATTCCCTGAGTCCAGCTCCAATATCTCATTGCACATAAAAACAAGGAAACAGAATTCGGCATGCGTTTTTAATGCAGATAAATATCAACACTGAAGATATATAGACAATCAGAAGAGGCTTCCACGAATTATCGCAGGAAAACTGATAGTTTTGCCTCAATAATATGGTAAACGTGCACCTTTGCGTTGCGTTTTGAGGAGATTTTCATAGTAGGTTTAGTGCGTTACGCCTGCTGTCCATAGTGCTGCTGTCAGGTTTTTTTTAGACAGTTAATTGTACGGGTTAAGAGTTATTATTCTGTAAACAAACCATACCACGGGCGGGATTGAACCCGCGGTCAGAGAGTCTCAAAACTCCAGACCGTCGCTTTAGCCACTGGCAATCGTGCCATTACGATTTCGTGAGTCATATTATTCTGTCTCAGCTCATTTTAAAGCTCACTCTTATTTAAGGTATATTACCACCTCCCAGGATGCCACCCACAACATTAAGGTATACTTCCACCCCCCAGGATGACATCCACAACATCTATGGTATACTACCACCCCCAGGATGACACCCACAACATCTATGGTATACTACCACCCCCAGGATGCCACAGACAGTATCTATGGCATACTACCACCCCCAGGATGCCACCCACAACTCTAGGGTAGCAAATACCCTAGTGTCGTAGGTGGCATCCTTTTGGGATAATATACCTCCCCAGGATGCCACCCACAACAGTACCCGTTTGCTGCTAAGTGAACAGGTGCTCAGTCTGGGGAGTGAGCTCAGGCTCCTTTCGTTGTGCGATCCAGGAGGTCTGTCAATATTGACGTTGTCTATATCCCGGCAACGGGATATAGACAACGCTGTGGCAGTAAACAACGATAAAGTGACACGCTAGAGGAACATCATGGGACGAACTAGTTCTTCATTCAGTGTAATTGCTTAACTGAGACACCAAGAATAGAAAAGTCTGAGTGCACGACATGTGCACCTCCCCAGCTCGGTGAACATGTGCACTTTGGCAGCTCAATGAATATGTGCACTTCCGCAGCTCAGTACATTACATGTGCACTTCTGCAGTGGCAACTCTGACATGCGGCAGATCCAAGTAGCCTAATACTGACAATAGTGAAAAAATTGCCACGTTCCGTTCTCTGTAGCACAACAAAGGGCGAAATGTTTCTCAATCACAGCTAATTTTCCCACCTATCTTTTCTTCAGAAAAAGATGTGTTGTTATGGATTAACTTCACAGTTTAAACCTGAATTAGTTAGGTTTACAGATAGTTAAAAATACTAGCAACGCAAACCTTTTCTGATCCACGTTACTCAGGTGATCCTCGTTACTTAAGTTATCCTTGTTACTCGGGTGATCCTCGTTACTCAGATGATCCCTGACTGCCTTCTAAGCTGGCGCCACTCCGAGTACTGAATACGACATACACAGGGATCATGAAGAGTATATTAAATGGGAGTATTCTAGAAGATTTACTGCAAGTTATCATCACACCACCATGAACACACTCCTTGATGACGTATGTACATCATCACGCCACCATGAACACACTCCTTGATGACGTATGTACATCATCACGCCACCATGAACACACTCCTTGATGACGTATGTACATCATCACGCCACCATGAACGCACTCCTTGATGACGTATGTACATCATCACGCCACCATGAACGCACTCCTTGATGACGTATGTACATCATCACGCCACCATGAACGCACTCCTGATGACGTATGTACATCATCACACACCACATGAACACACTCTTTGATGACGTATTGTACATCATCACGCCACCATGAACACACTCCTTGATGACGTATGTACATCATCACGCCACCATGAGCACACTCCTTGATGACGTATGTACATCATCACGCCACCATGAGCACACTCCTTGATGACGTATGTACATCATCACGCCACCATAAACACACACACCTTGATGACGTATTCACATCATCACGCCACCATGAACACACTCCTTGATGTATGTACATCATGCCACCATGAACACACTTTTTGATGACGTATGCACATCACGCCACCATGAACACCTTGATGGCGTATGTACATCATCACGCCACCATGAACACACTCTTGATGACGTATGTACATCATCACGCCACCATGAACACACTCCTTGATGACGTATGTACATCATCACGCCACCATGAGCACACTCCTTGATGACGTATGTAAATCACGCCAACATGAACACACACACCTTGATGACGTATTCACATCATCACGCCCCCATGAACACACTCGTTGATGACGTATGTACATCATCACGCCACCATGAACACACTCCTTGATGACACATGTACATCACGCCACCATGAACACACACACCTTGATGACGTATGCACATCACGCCACCATGACCACACACACCTTGATGACGTATGTACATCACGCCACCATGAACACACACACCTTGATGACGTATGCACATCACGCCACCATGACCACACATACTTTGATGACGTATGTACATCACGCCACCATGAACACACACCTTGATGACGTATGTACACCACTCCACCACGTCACCATGAACTTACTCCTTGATGACGTATGTGCATGAAGCCACCATGAACACACACACCTTGATGACGTATGCACATCATCACGCTACCATGAATACACACACCTTGATGACGTATGTACATCATCACGCCACCATGAACACACACCTTGATGTATGTACATCATCACGCCACCATGAACACACACCTTGATGTCGTATGTACATCATCACGCCACCAGGAACACACCTTGATGGCGTATGTACATCATCGCGCCACCATGAACACACACCTTGATGTATGTACATCATCACGCCACCAGGAACACACCTTGATGACGTATGTACATCACGCCACCATGAACACACTCCTTGATGACGTATGTACATCACGCCACCATGAACACGCCTTGATGACGTATGTACATCATGCCACCATGAACACACTCCTTGATGACGTATGTACATCATCATGCCACCATGAACACGCTCCTTGATGTATGTACATCACGCCACCATGAACACACCTTGATGACGTATGTACATCATGCCACCATGAACACACTCCTTGATGACGTATGTACATCAACCCGCCACCAAGAACACACTCCTTAATGACGTATGTACATCACGCCACCATGAACACACTCCTTAATGACGTATGTACATCATCACGCCACCATGAACACACTCCTTGATGACGTATGTACATCATCACGCCACCATGAGCACACCTTGATGACGTATGTACATCATCACGCCACCATGAACACACCTTGATGACGTATGGACATCATCACGCCACCATGAACACGCTCCTTGATGACGTATGTACATCATCACGCCACCATGAACACACTCCTTGATGACGTATGGACATCACGCCACCATGAAGACGCTCCTTGATGACGTATGTACATCACGCCACCATGAACACACTCCTTGATGACGTATGTACATCATCACACCACCAAGAGCACACCTTGATGACGTATAGACATCATCATGCCACCATGAACACGCTCCTTGATGTATGTACATCATCACGCCACCATGAACACATCTTGATGACGTATGTACATCATGCCACCATGAACACGCTCCTTGATGACGTATGTACATCATCACGCCACCATGAGCACACCTTGATGACGTATGTACATCATGCCACCATGAACACGCTCCTTGATGAGGTATGTACATCATGCCACCATGAACACACTCCTTAATGACGTATGTACATCACGCCACCATGAGCACACCTTGATGACATATGTACATCATCACGCCACCCTGAACACACCTTGATGACGTATGTACATCATCACACCACCATGAACACGCTCCTTGATGACGTATGTACATCACGCCACCATGAACGCGTTCCTTGATGACGTATGTACATCACGCCACCATGAACACGCTCCTTGATGACGTATATACATCACGCCACCATGAACACAATCCTTGATGACGTATGTACATCATCACGCCACCATGAACACACCTTGATGACGTATGTACATCATCACGCCACCATAAACACGTTCCTTGATGACGTATGGACATCACCACGCCACCATAAACACGTTCCTTGATGACGTACGTACATCATCCCGCCACCATGAACACACTCCTTGATGACGTATGTACATCATCACGCCACCATGAATACACACCTTGATGACGTATGTACATCATCCCGCCACCATGAACACACTCCTTGATGACGTCTGTTCATTCTATTGGATTTTAGACGTTTTTAAAAGACTAAATGTATGAACTGACCCGAGCAGTGATTTTTCTCAGTATTTCCTCCACATCTGCAATATGGTTTTAAATATGCCGTATAGTGAGTATTTCTGCTCTAAAGAGAACATGATTCATCACTGACTTGATATTTCTTTTTCTTTATATCTTGTTATCCATCATTTCATATTTTGAGTCGTGATATCAACACAGCTTTGTTTCTTTAGCTTAAGACCGTCCCACATAGTTTCTCCCAGGTCTCTTTTCTTTCCCTCTCTTGCGCTTTACACTGTGTTTCATGGCAACGTAACTCAAGATATGTGCATGGTGATGATCGTGTTGTTTGTGTCAACTCCTACACCATCTCCAACGCTTGTTTGTTTGCTTCTCTTACAAATAAACTAACTTTCAAAAAATTCTTTGCAATTTAGGTGTGATTGCTTTGAAAAATATTTAAATATTTGTAATTATTACTTATTAATATGATTAAATTAATAATAATAATAATAATAATAATAATAATAAAATAATAATAATAATAATAAAATTACATTAATTGCAATTATCATTATTATTATCATTATCATGGGAAAGCGTTATACCCGGGAATTTCTCAGAGGACCTATGTAAGACCCCTGTGTTAGAGACTACTTCTGAGGACCCGCATGAGGACCACTCTGAGGATCCGTGTGAGGAACCCCCAAAGGACCCGTGTGAGGACCACTCTGAGGATCCATGTGAGGAACCCCCAAAGGACCCGTGTCAGGGGGGCCTCTGAAAACCCGTGTGAGCGAGTCACCTGAGAACCAGTATGAGGAGGTCCCTCTGAGGACCTATGTGAGGGCCTCTCTGAGGACCCGTGTGAGGGGGCCACAGAGGACCCGTGTGATGGGGGGCCCTGTGCTGCCTTTGTTGCTTAAGTAACATTCCTTTAAGTTTTTCTCTCTCGATTGCATGTTGGTGGAGGGAAGGGTAAAGGGCGAGGGAAGGGGAGGAAAGGGGATGGGGAAGAGTTGGGGAGGGAGAGTAGGGGGAGGGAGAGTGGGAGGTAGGGAGAGTGGGGGAGGGAGAGTGGGAGGGAGGGAGAGTGGGGGGGGGAGAGTGGGAGGGAGGGAGAGTGGGGGGAGGGAGAGTGGGAGGGAGGGGAGAGTGGGGGGAGGGAGAGTGGAGAGGGAGGGGAGGAGAGTGGGGGGAGGGAGAGTGGGAGGGAGGAGAGAGTGGGGGGGAGGGAGAGTGGGAGGGAGGGAGAGGTGGGGGAGGGGAGAGAGTGGGAGGGAGGGAGAGTGGGGGAGGGAGAGTGGGAGGGAGGGAGGAGGGGGGGAGGAGGGAGAGTGGAGGAGGGAGGGAGAGTGGGGGGAGGGAGAGTGGGAGGGAGGGAGAGTGGGGGAGGGAGAGTGGGAGGGAGGGAGAGTGGGGGAGGGAGAGGGAGGGGGGAGAGTGGGGGAGGGAGAGTGGGAGGGAGGGAGAGTGGGGGATGGAGAGTGAGGAGGGAGGGAGAGTGGAGGGGAGGAGAGTGGGGGAGGGGAGAGAGGGGGGAGGGAGGGGGGGAGGAAGGGAGGAGAGTGGGGGAGGTGAAGGGGAGGGGGGGGGAGGGAGAGTGGGGGAGGGAGAGTGGGGGGAGGGAGAGGGAGAGAGACTGATGATAATTTTAGGAAGAAGTGGTCTTATGCTCTTTTCATACTGGAGCAGGAATGTAGCAGGAAAATGGAGCAGGAATATTGTAGCAGGAATTGTAGCAGGATATTGTACCCGGAATATTGTAGCAGGAATATTGTAGCAGGAATATTGTAGCAGGAATATTGAAGAATGTAGCAGGAATATTGTACAGGAATATTGTAGACTAGGCAGAATATTGTAGCAGGAATATTGTAGCAGGAATATTGTAGCAGGAATATTGTAGCAGGAATATTGTAGCAGGAATATTGTAGCAGGAATATTGTAGCAGGAATATTGTAGCAGGAATATTGTAAGGAAAAATTGTAGCAGGAATAAACTTGTAGCAGGAATATTGTAGCGGGAATATATGTAGCAGGATAGCAGGACTACTGTAGCAGGAATATTGTAGCAGGAATATTGTAGAACTCCCTGTAGCAGGAATATTGTACAGGAATATTGTAGCAGGACACGTAGCAGGAATATTGTAGCAGGAATATTGTAGCAGGACTACTGTAGCAGGAATATTGTAGCAGGAATATTGTAGCAGGAATATTGTAGGACTACTGTAGCAGGAATATTGTAGCAGGAATATTGTAGCAGGACTACTGTAGCAGGAATATTGTAGCAGGAATATTGTAGCAAGACTACTGTAGCAGGAATATTGTAGCAGGAATATTGTAGCAGGAATATTGTAGGACTACTGTAGCAGGAATATTGTAGCAGGACTACTGTAGCAGGAATATTGTAGCAGGAATATTGTAGCAGGACTACTGTAGCAGGAATATTGTAGCAGGACTACTGTAGCAGGAATATTGTAGCAGGAATACTGTAGCAGGAATATGGTAGCAGGAATATTGTAGCAGGAATATTGTAGCAGGAATATTGTAGCAGGAATATTGTAGCAAGAATATTGTAGCAGGAATATTGTAGCAGGACTACTGTAGCAGGAATATTGTAGCAGGAATATTGTAGCAGGAATATTGTAGGACTACTGTAGCAGGAATATTGTAGCAGGACTACTGTAGCAGGAATATTGTAGCACGAATATTGTAGCAGGAATATTGTAGTAGGACTACTGTAGCAGGAATATTGTAGCAGGACTACTGTAGCAGGAATGTTGTAGCAGGAATATTGTAGCAGGACTACTGTAGCAGGAATATTGTAGCAGGAATACTGTAGCAGGAATATTGTAGCAGGACTACTGTAGCAGGAATATTGTAGCAGGAATATTTAGCAGGACTCCCTGTAGCAGGAATATTGTAGCAGGACTACTGTAGCAGGAATATGGTAGCAGGAATATTGTAGCAGGACTACTGTAGCAGGAATATTGTAGCAGGAATATTGTAGCAGGACTACTGTAGCAGGAATATTGTAGCAGGAATATTGTAGCAGGACTACTGTACAGGAATATTTTTAGCAAGAATATTGTAGCAGGAATATTGTAGCAGGACTACTGTAGCAGGAATATTGTAGCAGGAATATTGTAGCAGGAATATTGTAGGACTACTGTAGCAGGAATATTGTAGCAGGACTACTGTAGCAGGAATATTGTAGCACGAATATTGTAGCGGGAAATATTGTAGAAGGCTACTGTAGCGGGAATATTGTAGCAGGACTACTGTAGCAGGAATGTTGTAGCAGGAATATTGTAGCAGGACTACTGTAGCAGGAATATTGTAGCAGGAATACTGTAGCAGGAATATTGTAGCAGAACTACTGTAGCAGGAATATTGTAGCAGGAATATTGTAGCAGGACTACTGTAGCAGGAATATGGTAGCAGGAATATTGTACCATAACTACTGTAGCAGGAATATTGTAGCAGGAATATTGTAGCAGGACTACTGTAGCAGGAATATTGTAGCAAGAATATTGTAGCAGGAATATTGTAGCAGGACTACTGTAGCAGGAATATTGTAGCAGGACTACTGTAGCAGGAATATTGTAGCAGGACTACTGTAGCAGGAATATTGTAGCAGGACTACTGTAGCAGGAATATTGTAGCAGGACTACTGTAGCAGGAATATTGTAGCAGGAATATTGTAGGAGGAATATTGTAGCAGGACTACTGTAGCAGGAATATTGTAGCAAGAATATTGTAGCAGGACTACTGTAGCAGGAATATTGTAGCAAGAAAATTGTAGCAGGACTACTGTAGCAGGAATATTGTAGCAAGAATATTGTAGCAGGAATATTGTAGCAGGACTACTGTAGCAGGAATATTGTAGCAGGAATATTGTAGCAGGACTACTGTAGCAGGAATATTGTAGCAGGACTACTGTAGCAGGAATATTGTAGCAGGACTACTGTAGCAGGACTACTGTAGCAGGAATATTGTAGCAGGAATATTGTAGCAGGTCTACTGTAGCAGGAATATTGTAGCAGGAATATTGTAGCAGGTCTACTGTAGCAGGAATATTGTAGCAGGAATATTGTAGCAGGACTACTGTAGCAGGAATATTGTAGCAGGAATATTGTAGCAGGACTACTGTAGCAGGACTACTGTAGCAGGAATACTGTAGCAGGAATACTGTAGCAGGAATATTGTAGCAGGAATATTGTAGCAGGACTATTGTAACAGGAATATTGTAGCAGGACTACTGTAGCAGGAATATTGTAGCAGGACTACTGTAGCATGACTACTGTAGCAGGAATATTGTAGCAGGACTACTGTAGCAGGAATATTGTAGCAGGAATATTGTAACAGGAATATTGTAGCAGGACTACTGTACGGGAATATTGTAGCAGGTTTATTGTAGCAGGACTACGTAGCAGGAATATTGTAGCAGGACTACTGTAGCGGGAAAATATTGTAGCAGGAATATTGTAGCGGGACTACTGTAGCAGGAATATTGTAGCAGGTATTGTAACAGGAATATGTAGCAGGAATATTGTAGCAGGACTACTGTACCCGGAATATTGTAGCAGGATACGTAGCAGGAATATTGTAGCAGGACTACGTAGCGGGAATATTGTAGCAGGAATATTGTAGCAGGAATATTGTAGCAGGACTACTGTAGCAGGAATATTGTAGCAGGACTACTGTAGCAGGAATATTGTAGCAGGAATATTGTAGCAGGACTACTGTAGCAGGACTACTGTAGCAGGAATATTGTAGCAGGACTACTGTAGCAGGAATATTGTAGCAGGAATATTGTAGCAGGACTACTGTAGCAGGACTACTGTAGCAGGAATATTGTAGCAGGACTACTGTAGCAGGAATATTGTAGCAGGAATATTGTAGCAGGACTACTGTAGCAGTAATATTGTAGCAGGAATATTGTAGCATAACTACTGTAGCAGGAATATTGTAGCAGGACTACTGTAGCAGGAATATTGTAGCAGGACTACTGTAGCAGGAATATTGTAGCAGGAATATTGTAGCAGGACTACTGTAGCAGGAATATTGTAGCAGGAATATTGTAGCAGGACTACTGTAGCAGGAATATTGTAGCAGGACTACTGTAGCAGGAATACTGTAGCAGGAATATTGTAGCAGGAATATTGTAGCAGGACTACTGTAGCAGGAATATTGTAGCAGGAATACTGTAGCAGGAATATTGTAGCACGAATATTGTAGCAGGAATATTGTAGCAGGACTACTGTAGCAGGAATATTGTAGCAGGAATATTGTAGCAGGAATATTGTAGCAGGACTACTGTAGCAGGAATATTGTAGCAGGAATATTGTAGCAGGACTACTGTAGCAGGAATATTGTAGCAGGAATATTATAGCAGGACTACTGTAGCAGGAATATTGTAGTAGGAATATTGTAGCAGGAATATTGTAGCAGGAATATTGTAGCAGGACTACTGTAGCAGGAATATTGTAGGAGGAATATTGTAGGAGGAATATTGTAGCAGGACTACTGTAGCAGGAATACTGTAGCAGGAATATTGTAGCAGGTACATTGTAGCAGGAATATTGTAGCAGGAATATTGTAGCAGGAATATTGTAGCAGGACTACTGTAGCAGGACTACTGTAGCAGGAATATTGTAGCAGGAATACTGTAGCACGAATACTGTAGCACGAATACTGTAGCACGAATACTGTAGCACGAATACTGTAGCACGAATACTGTAGCAGGACTACTGTAGCAGGAATACTGTAGCAGGAATATTGTAGCAGGTACATTGTAGCAGGAATATTGTAGCAGGAATATTGTAGCATGACTACTGTAGCAGGACTACTGTAGCAGGAATATTGTAGTAGGAATATTGTAGCAGGACTACTGTAGCAGGACTACTGTAGCAGGAATACTGTAGCAGGAATATTGTAGCAGGTACATTGTAGCAGGAATATTGTACCCGGGAAAATATTGTAGCAGGAATATTGTAGCATGACTACTGTAGCAGGACTACTGTAGCAGGAATATTGTAGCAGGAATACTGTAGCACGAATACTGTAGCACGAATACTGTAGCACGAATACTGTAGCAGGACTACTGTAGCAGGACTACTGTAGCAGGAATATTGTAGCAGGAATACTGTAGCAGGAATACTGTAGCAGGAATACTGTAGCAGGAATACTATAGCAGGAATACTGTAGCAGAAATACTGTAGCAGGAATACTGTAGCAGGAATATTGTAGCCGGAATACTGTAGCAGAAATACTGTAGCGGGAATACGTAGCAGGAATATTGTGGGCCGAATACTGTAGCAGGAATATTGTAGCAGGAATACTGTAGCAGGAATACTGTAGCAGGAATACTATAGCAGGAATACTGTAGCAGAAATACTGTAGCAGGAATACTGTAGCAGGAATATTGTAGCCGGAATACTGTAGCAGAAATACTGTAGCAGGAATACTGTAGCAGGAATATTGTAGCCGGAATACTGTAGCAGGAATATTGTAGCAGGAATACTGTAGCAGGAATACTGTAGCAGGAATATTGTAGCAGGAATACTGTAGCAGGAATATTGTAGCAGGAATACTGTAGCAGGAATATTGTAGCAGGAATATTGAAGCAGGAATATTGTAGCAGGAATACTACAGCAAGAATATTGTAGCAGGAATACTACAGCAGGAATACTGTAGCAGGAATACTGTAGCAGGAATATTGTAGCAGGAATACTGTAGCAGGAATATTGTAGCAGGAATACTGTAGCAGGAATATTGTAGCAGGAATATTGAAGCAGGAATATTGTAGCAGGAATACTACAGCAGGAATATTGTAGCAGGGATATTGTAGCAGGAATATTGTAGCAGGAATATTGTAGCAGGACTACTGTAGCAGGAATATTGTAGCAGGAATATTGTAGCAGGAATATTGTAGCAGAAATATTGTAGCAGGAATATGGTAGCAGAAATATTGCAGTAGGAATACCGAAGCAGGAATACTACTGCATTTGGAATACCGAGGCAGGAATACTACTGCATTTGGAATAGCCAGGCAGGAATACTACTGCATTTGGAATACCGAGGCAGGAATACTACTGCAATAAGAATACCGAGGCAGGAATACTACTGCATTAGGAATACCGAGGCAGGAATACTACTGCATTAGGAATACCGAGGCAGGAATACTACTGCATTAGGAATACCGAGGCAGGAATACTACTGCATTAGGAATACCGAGGCAGGAATACTACTGCATTAGGAATACCGAGGCAGGAATACTACTGCATTAGGAATACCGAGGCAGGAATACTACTGCATTAGGATACCGAGGCAGGAATACTACTGCATTAGGAATACCGAGGCAGGAATACTACTGCATTAGAAATACCGAGGCAGGAATACTACTGCATTAGAAATACCAAAGCTTGTATATATGTGCGTATGACTTTCTGTACATGTGTTCACCTTCACATGTATACAGTACATGTGTGTGAATATATTTATATGCGTATGTAAGTATATGTGTGTTTGTATATATATTTGTGCAGATATATGCATGTATATGTTTGTACTGCAGCTACACCGCTGAATTTCACTTTTTGCCGATGTCATATTTTTGTTACTTTTTATGAAAGTTAAATCTCCACCACTGAGTATTTTTAAAGTTAACTGAGCTCTTCCAGGATGCTGAGAATGAGTTCAGTAACTTTGATCATAGGGCAAATAGTCATGTAATTTGTTCCTAGAATTTGGTCCTTGTTACCGTACACAAATTTTGAGAATTTGAAGCCGATTGGATGAGGCGTTCTCGAGTTGAGGAAAATAATATAGAAAGGTTGGAAGAAAAAAAAGTAAAAGGAAAATCAGGCAATCTATGAAAGGTACCCATTCAGGGATACCTAATTATATTTTAGCAACGAAAAGTATCCTGCTTCTAGTGCTTGGTATGCCAATGGTGTACACAAATACAGTTACATAGAATTATCATACATAGCAACATATGTGTAGAGAACCTAGGATAACCCAAAAAAGTCTCTGTAGATTCCTTCCTCTCCCACTACATTATAAAATGCTCCAAACTTCAGAACACCCGTGATTTAACCTGACCCCTCATTTTTTCTTTTTCTTTTTCTTTTTCTTCTTCTCCCTCTTCCCCTTTCCTCTTTCCTTTTTCTCCTCTGGGTTGTCTTTCTCTCTTCTGTCTCGTATTTCTTCTCCTTCTTCATTTATTTCACCACTTCCCCTTTCACGCACCTCTGTGCGCTTGCTCTCCCCCAGTGGGCACCTAGCTCTCTTGCAGTACTCCCCTTACTTTGTATTTGACTGGCTCGTCCTCCTTATTCCCCACTTCTACCACTACTACTACCTCTTCTACTACTGCTACTACTGATGAAATTAAGACACATGTGCGGCGTCTGGGTGTCTTTGTTGTGGACGTTTCGCCATCCAGTGGCTGGCTGGATGGTGAAACGTCTATGATAGAGATGCCCGGGTGTTGCGCATGTGTCTTAATTTCATCTTGTCGGTATTATATACCATTCTTGTACTACTACTACTACCACCACCTCTTCCTGTTTGTATATAGCCGTCCTGCTCCACTTCTGGTTAGTGTGACTTTGTAAATGGTCCAAGTCGGACCGAAACGTCGTCGTAAGCTTCTCTTTTATGTGCGGGTTATTTGTGTATCGTTCCAGTCACGGTATTGTGCCTTTTTTTGTTATTTTAGAGTGACTTATTTCCATTGGGGTCCTTTTATCTTATTATTATAAAGGTTATATTTTATTATTCTGTAATGAAGATAACATCTTATTATCATACTAAAAAGACTATCTACTACACGAGGGTCATTAAGATTATCTACAATACGAGGGTCATTACTAGGAATAAGGTAAAATTTACACGTATGTTAGCTATAAAATAGAAAATCATTCCCCTCCCTTTCTGTAGCTACATTCATCAGACACCTTTTGGCACTCGTCTTGAACTGGTTCATGCTATGACTGGCTTTGACATGTGCAGGTAGTCTGTTCCATTCCTTTATTGCTGTACAATAAAAGGTGTTTGAAGCCTGGCCACTGACTGTGGTACTACAAAGTCGTGCTCTCTCCCCCTAGTACTATGATTGCTTTGGTTCCCAACCTTGACAAAATTGACAGCAAGATATTCTGGCCAAAGTTTGTGAGCAATTTTATAAACATGATTTAGTTGTTTTACTCTGTCTTCAACATTCAGCATATCCAACTGCTGTAATTCATCCTGGCCTACATGCTCTCTTGGTCCCATCCCCAGGATGAATCTTACGATTTTGTTCTGGGTGATTTGCAGTCTTTCAGTTTTTTTGTCAAGGCAGAGTACCATGAAGAGCAAGCGTAATCCATATGGCATTGTATTAGGGCTAGACATAGGGTCCTGCGAGCCTCAGTAGGTAGATACTGTGCTTTTCTATACAGGAACTTCAATCTGGCATTCGCTTTCTTTACTACACTGTTCCCTATCAATTCTCCTGACATGCATGGGTCAAAGGGGATTCCCAGATATTTTACTGATGAAACCAAAGTGATGGGCTCCCCATTACACTGGACATTAAAATTATTTACCCTTCTCAGTTTATGTTTCGTGCCAAAGAGAATGGCTTCAGTTTTCCCGAGGTGTAATGATAGTTTGTTGTCTACTAACCATTTGCTGCAGGACTCCAGTTCCAGTGTTAAAACATTAGCTATATGTTGTGGGTCTTTACCTGACACTAACAGAGCACTGTCATCTGCATACAGTAGGAGTTTGCACTTGACACTGATAGGCATGTCATTGACAGAACATAAGAATAATAAGGGACCCAGAATACTACCTTGGGGAACTCCACATGCTATCGGCAGGGGTTCTGATTCCGTTTTGTTGATTTTGACTATTTGTCTCCTGTTGCTAAGGTAGGACTTAAAAGGTGATATAAAAAAAGACCTGGAAAACCCTATCTGAAATTCTAGGAACAAAAAAGATATCAGGAAACTGAACAATCAAACTAACAAAACCATATGAACCCCAACTCCCACCGACTGAAACAGCAGACTCAATGTTTTCTTCTCCACCATAGGGAAAAACCTGGCGAGTAAAATCCCAAGCTCAAGTACCCCACCTAATGACTACCTCACTGGCACCTACCCGAACACACTGTTCCTAGCTCTGACCAACCTAACAGAAGTCTCACTTATTATCAACACTCTAAAGAACAAGGCAGGAGATTTAAATAACTTACCACCCTTTATATACAAAAAAGCTTCACAAGTACTGTCACCAATCACTGCAACATTCTTTAACGAATCCATCAAATCCTCTACCTTCCCCACAGTTCTCAAAATAGCGCCGGTCACCCCCATACATTAAGGAGGAGATCAAGAAGACTTGAATAACTATAGGCCAATATCCAACTTACCCCTTCTCTCTAAAATATTTGAAAAATTAATTTATAAGCGAATCTATTCCTACCTCATTTCCCACAACATACTCAACCCCTGTCAGTTTGGGTTCAGGCCTAATAAAAATACGAATGATGCTATTATACACATGCTAGAACTAATATACACTGCACTCTAGAAAAAAAAAGTCCCACTGGGGATCTTCATTGATTTACGTAAAGCTTTTGATACAGTTGACCATGATTTGTTGCACATAAAATTATCACACTATGGTATAAGAGGGCACTCCCTCAACACAAATGGAGCAAACTCTTCCACACAGCCAATTACAGTTGGCGTCCCACAGGGAAGTGTCCTTGGCCCTCTTCTCTTTCTCATTTACATAATTTACCTACTAAATGCATCACAACTACTCAAACCCATTGACAAAACCTACTTCATTCAGTTTGGGAAAAGAGCTGCAGATGTTCCACTTAACATAATGATAAACGCATCACCTATCACAAAACTCACAGAGGGAAAATTCTTAGGACTTCACCTTAATAATAGACTTAGATTTCAAAGACATGTACAACAAATTTCCAAGAAAATCTTCAAGACCGTAGGCATACTATCGAAGATACGGCACTATGTTCCACAATCAGCTCTCCTGGCCCTATATCACTCACTTATTTACCCCTATCTCACCTATGAAATCTGTGCATGGGGCTCAACAACAATAAATCATCTCAGACCATTAATCACCCAACAAAAGGCTGCAGTCAGAATAACAAATTCCCACTCCAGGCAGCACACTCCATAAATATTCAAAACTCCGAACTTACTCACCGTACAAAGCATTCATACTTATTATTGTGCCTACTACGTACATAGAACACTTAACTCGAATATAAACCCTCCCCTCAAACGTCTCCTTACCAACCTCAACAGAACACATGACCATAACACAAGGCACAGATCACTCTTTGATGTTCCTCGCGTCCATCTCACACTATGTAAAAACTCAGTGCACATAAA
Source organism: Cherax quadricarinatus (assembly GCF_026875155.1). NCBI lineage: Eukaryota > Metazoa > Arthropoda > Malacostraca > Decapoda > Parastacidae > Cherax > Cherax quadricarinatus. Next base: position 9,018 of record NW_026509948.1, on the reverse strand, counting down.
AGGCCCAAAAATTTGGAATTCATTACCTGTGAATATAAAATAAACACTGCTTATCAATTCAAGACTCTTCTTAAAAAACACTTACTCAACCACAACAAAATAAATGTTGAATAACTGCATTTCATAAATGTATAACCTGTGACCCTATCAAACTATGTTTTTTAATTACATTACCTAATAGAATAATCCATTCTCTTGAATCCACAGTAACTAGTCTAATGACCATATGATCTGTTTTCTGCACCTAAAATCATTGATTTTATTCGATTTGATCGGATTAATAAATTGTATGACTTTATATAGTATATTGATCATTGTGTTATATTATACATTATTATTATGCGTGTGTGTGTGTGTGTGTGTGTGTGTGTGTGTGTGTGTGTGTGTGTGTGTGTGTGTGCGTGTGTGTGTGTGCGTGTGTGTGTGTGTGTGTGTGTGTGTTGTGTGTGTGTGTGTGTGTGTGTGTGTGTGTGCGCGCGTTGAGTGTGTGTGTGTTTAGTTACCATTTGGTCCTAGGCACATGTCGATTAGACACTAGGCCTGTTGTATGTGCATGCGTGTGTGTGTATGTCTGTCCGTGAGTGTGTGTGTGTGTGTGTGTGTGTGTGTGTTACCATTTAGTCTAGGCACATGTCGATTAGACACCAGGCTGTTGTATGTGCATGCGTGTGTGTGTGTGTGTGTGTGTGTGTGTACTCACCTATTTGTACTCACCTATTTGTGGTTGCAGGGGTCGAGTCCTAGCTCCTGGCCCCGCCTCTTCACCGGTTGCTACTAGACCCTCTCTCTCCCCGCTCCATGAGCTTTATCAAACCTCGTCTTAAAACTGTGTATGGTTCCTGCCTCCACTACGTCATTTTCTAGGCTATTCCACTGCCTTACAACTCTATGACTGAAGAAATACTTCCTACTATCTCTCTGACTCATTTGTGTCTTCAACTTCCAATTGTGGCCTCTTGTTTCTGTGTCCCCTCCTGGAACATCCTGTCCTTGTCCACCTTGTCTATTCCACGCAGTATTTTTATATGTCGTTATCATGTCTCCCTGACCCTCCTGTCCTCCAGTGTCGTCAGGCCGATTTCCCTTAATCTTTCTTCATAGGACATTCCCTTAGCTCTGGAACTAACCTTGTTGCAAACCTTTGTACTTTCTCTAGTTTCTTGACGTGCTTTATCAAGTGCGGGTTCCAAACAGGTGCTGCATACTCCAGTATGGGCCTGACATACACGGTGTACAGTGTTTGAATGATTCCTTACTAAGTGTGCGGAATGCTGTTCTCAGGTTTGCAGGCGCCCATATGCTGCAGCAGTTATCTGATTGATGTGTGCTTCCGGAGACATGCTCGGTGTTATACTCACCCCAAGATCTTTCTCCTTGAGTGAGGTTTGCAGTCTTTGGCCACCTAGCCTATACTCTGTCTGTGGTCTTCTGTGCCCTTCCCCTATCTTCATGACTTTGCATTTGGCAGGATTAAATTCGAGAAGCCATTTGCTGGACCGGGTTTGTCCAGTCTGTCCAGGTCTCTTTGAAGTCTGCCTGGTCCTCATCAGATTTAATTCTCCTCATTAACTTCACATCATCTCTGCAAACAGGGACACTTCTGAGTCTAACCCTTCCGTCATGTCGTTCACATATACCAAAAATAGCACTGGTCCTAGGACCGACCCTGTGGGACCCGCTCGTCACAGGTGCCCACTGTGATACATCATTACGTACCATGACTCGTTGTTGCCTCCCTGTCAGGTATTCTCTGATCCATTGCAGTGCCCTTCCTGTTATATGCGCCTGATGCTCTAGCTTCTGCACTAATCTCTTGTGAGGAACTGTGTCAAAGGCCTTCTTGCAGTCCAAGAAGATGCAATCAACCCACCCTCTCTCTCTTGTCTTACTTCTGTTATTTTATCATAAACTCCAGAAGGTTTGTGACACAGGATTTGCCTTCCGTGAATCCGTGCTGGTTGGCATTTATACTCCTGTTCCGTTCCAGGTGCTCCACCACTCTCCTCCTGATAATCTTCTCCATAATTTTGCATTACTATACACGTCAATGACACAGGTCTATAGTTTAGTGCCTCTTTTCTGTCTCCTTTTTTGAAAATGGGAAACTACATTTGCTGTCTTCCATACCTCAGGTAGTTGCCCAGTTTCCAGGGATGTGTTTGAAGATTGTGGTAAGTGGTACGCACAAATATTGCTCCCTCTCTAAGGACCCATGGAGAGATGTTGTCCGGTCCATTGCCTTTGAGGTATCGATGTCCCTTAGCAGTTTCTTCACCTCCTCTCATCTGTATGTATGTCGTCCAACACTTGTTGGTGTATTCCTTGTTGGTGTCCCCATCTGGTCTGTCCCCAGAGTCCTTCCTGTCTCTACTGTAAATACTTCCTTAATCTCGTGTTGAGCTCCTCACATACCTCTTGATCGTTTTTTGTGAGTTCCCCACCTTCTTTCCTCAGCCTTATCACCTGGTCCTTGACTGTTGTCTTCTTCCTAATGTGGCTATACAGCAGTTTCGGGTCAGATTTGACTTTCGATGCTATGTCGTTTTCATACTGTCTCTGGGCCTCCCTCTTATCTGCGCATACTCGTTTCTGGCTCTTCTACTAATCTCCTTGTTTTCCTGGGTCCTATGCCTCCTGTACCTTTTCCATTCTCTGTTGCACTAGCTTTTGCCTCCCTACACCTTCGGGTAAACCATGGACTCGTCTTGGTCTTCCTATTATTTCTGTTTCCCTTGGGAACAAAACTTTCCTCTGCCTCCTTGCACTTTGTTGCCACATATTCCATCATCTCGTTTACTGATTTTCCTACCATTTCTCTGTCCCACTGAACCTCCTGCAGGAAGTTTCTATACCTGTGTAGTCCCCCCTTTTATAGTTTGGCCTGTCCCCTTCAGTTCCTGTTACCTTCTCCACTTGTAACTCTACTATATAGTCAAAACTCAGAACCACATGATCGCTAGCTCCAAGGGGCCTCTCGTAAGTGATGTCCTCGATGTCTGAAACTGCTCAGGGTGAACACAAGATCCGTCTTGCTGGCTCATCCTCCCCTCTCTCTCTGGTTGTGTCCCTGACATGTTGATGCTGAGGTTTTCAAGTACCACATCATTCATCTTTGCTCTCCATGTTTCGGGGACCCCCATGTGGCTCCAGGTTTTCCCAGTCGATCTCCCTGTGGTTGAAATCGCCATTACCAGTAACTTTGCTCTGCTCGAGTGAGCTCTTCTTGCCACCTCAGCCAGTGTGTCCACCATCACCCTGTTGTTTTCTTCGTACTCCTCTCTTGGCCTCCTGCAGTTCTGTGGTGGGTTATACATCACTCCAATGACTACTTTATGTTCTCCGGACTGAATTGTACCTACAATGTAGTCTCTTTCTCCAATCATGTCCATGCTTCCATTTCCTCAAATCCCCATTGGTGTTTTATGAGCAGTGCAACCCCTCCTCCCCCTCTACTCCTTCTATCTTTCCTCAGGATCTGATATCCTGTTGGGAAGATTGTGTCTGTTATTATCTCAGCGAGTTTTGTTTCTGTGACTGCTATGATGTCTGGGGATTTTTCACTGATTCTTTCATTCCACTCCTCATGTTTATTCATTATTCCATCCGCATTTGTGTACCAAACCTTTAGTTTCTTTTCTATCATTGTGGTCATGCAAGTATATTGGGGTTGGGGGAGGGAGAGCCTTGGTGGGGGCCTATATGGGGCTGTGGTGTGGGGGGGGTGTGTGGTGGGGGGGGGGGGGGTCAGAATGCCCATAAGGGACAGCTGTTGGGGTGAGGTTTGTGATATGGGGGTTGGTGGCAGAGGGAACAGTGAGTGGGTTGGAGTATAGGTTGCTCAGTTGCGTTGGGATGTCGCGGGTGGGGGTCTTTTGGTGGGAGATTCTGTGGGGTGTGTTTGCCCTTCCTCCTGTGTCTGGGTCCTGCTCATTTTCATTGCTTCTCGTTCCTCCTTGCGTCTCTGTACCCTCTCTTTCAGTGTAGTCCTTTCTTCTTGTGTTCTGTCGCGGTCGAGGTA
>NW_026509947.1:0-11856 GCF_026875155.1 Cherax quadricarinatus | reverse complement strand
ACTTCACTCCCTCCCAGCTCCCAACAACGGTAAGACATGCCCCCTTTGTTTCTAGGGGATTTTTGGGGTTAAAAAGCTTCCTTTTGACCAATAAAAAAACTTAGTCTTTTCAGCTTGCTCTAAGTTGACTGTTGAAATAATCACCACGTCTTTTGAGTAATGTACCTGCCATGGAGAGGATTATTTAAGCAGTGGATAACCTGTCTATTTTTTAGCTTGGATGACGTGAGGGTCACCTGTAACCAATGGCAGAATGGGAGAAGGCTAACGTCCAGAGACTTACCTTTTTGAATTTAAGTACGTGAACCTGTATGAAATTGGGACTAACCCAAATTTGAGAGTAAGAACCGTTTTCCCTGTCTCGGATAGAATATTCAAGTCTCTATCTTTGTGAAGAACTAGCCAGTGGTGGTCACAACCCCTGCGCCCCCCCCCCCCCACATAGCAACGGCTACGTTTAAAAAACAGTGTCACCAACCCCAACACCCCCTTTAGCGTTGTTTTCAGTTAAAATTTATTTTTTTTCATTTTTCATTTTTTTTAAATGTAGGTTTAATTTTCATATTTAGTGTTTTTTTATTTTATTTTTTTACAAAATAAAGTTTTTATTTTTTCTGTTATTATTTCTTTTTCTATTCACTTTTTTCCGGGGAGGAGCCACCCTGAGTAATCGTCGGGAATTTGTTACGGGCTGAGTAACCCTTTCACATGTGGCGACCTTGCCAGGATCAACTCTATGAATCAAAATTCAATCCATCTCGAATTACCATTGGAACTTCAACGCTGCAACCACGACGGTTACCCCCAGCCATGAGAATATTCTCTATGGTAGGACCGGGACGGTTTTTAAAGTTTGGTGTTTTTGTCCAAAATTTTTTGTAAGTTTTAAGTCAGGCGGAAAATATTTAATTCTGCCAACTTTTGGGGGCTTGAAACCTTTGGAGGGTTAGACTCTAGGGGGCCCGAGATTTTCCAGTGAAATTTGTTTCATTGACTCTTTATTATACAAGGGAACTGTCATAGGACATCTTGATTTTTTGGTGAAAGATTGGATGGTCAGTGACCCCCTTCTACTTATGTTTGCTCGGGCCCGGGATAGAACCCCTTGTTTTTTTAATACATATGTTTTAATTGAAGCAGGGGTCGAGCCCCCCTGGGTTTATTTACAGTTTGAGCGGGGCAGGAATTGAACCGTCCCCTTTTCTTTTAAAACCCGTTTCATTTCCCCGATAGTTTAAATTATTTTTGCAACAGGGGTAAAACCGTTTTGGTGAACGTGGAAGTAAGTTGGAATAACAGGGGAAAAATTTAGAATCTTTCATTAGTGTAAGTTCCCGGAAAGACTTGAAAGAGAGGAATTTAGAGAGAGAAGAAAAACAGTTAGAAAGGGAAAAAGAAGAAGAAAAGGAAAAGAAGAAAATCGAAAGAGAAGAGAAAAAAGGAGAGAAGGAATTTGGGGGAGAAATCCCAAAAAAACAGAAAAGAGCGAGAAAACCAAAAAAAGCGTGATAGACTTTATGTGAGGAAAGAGCTGAGTACGTGAAGAAAAAAGTTAAAATTGGGGAAAATTGAGAAAGAGCAAAGGATAGAAAAGTTGAGGAAAATGCTATGGGAAGGGGAGGAAAGAGCTAGAGAGCAGGGAGTTAATAGAGGGGAAAAAGGGATGCGAACTCAAAAAATTCTTCCCCTTTGGGAAATTTGGAAAATTAAAAATTTTAATTTTTACACAACAACAATTAGGGGGAAGGAGAAATTGGAAAAAACGTGCAGTCAGTGCACAAATTCCAACACCAAATTTTACCCCCCTTCCAGGGGGGGGAAAAGGACAAAAATTTTTAAATCCATTATAGGTTTGAAAATACCGTACCCTCTGTAAAGGGGCCTTTGTGACACCTGGGCTCCCGGTTTGGGAAATTTTTTTTCTGGTACAGCTTTGAATTTCTAAAAAATTTTTGTCGTGGATATCATTTTTGAAATTAAAACCCTACTGAAAAAAGGAAAACCCCTTAAAGCATATAAAAAAACCACTTTTTCCCTTCCCAGGAAAGTTTTCGGTAATTGCCACTTCCCCCGGGCCGAAACTTTCAGCAGTTACAGGAAACACTTTTTCGTTTGTTCGATTTTGGATAGGAGTTCGGGGAAATTGATCAAAGTTATAAATTCTTAAAATTTAAAGGGTTTGCTCCCCCCGTTCCCTGACAGCTTTTCCCCCCTTTTGTACGAACATTCTCAGAGAACGTAACCTGATTAAAGCGGGGAAAAGGGTTGCTGAGTGCGGACCTTTGTATGCGGAGGCGCACAATTTCTAAAAAAAAGCCCAAAAAAAAGGGATCAAACCCTAAGGGCCGGGGGTTCATCAGCCCAAAGAAATCAAAGCCTCTAGGGGAAAAGTAAAATGACTTCTTTTATTCCGTTTGTCATTTGTGTGGTGTTAAGGGGGAAAAAAACGTTCCGGGTTGGGCCCTTTAAGGGGGTCCAAAAGTTGGAAGTTTTTTTAATTAAAGGGCTGTAAGGCCAAGCACCCCTTTGTTTAGGGAAAAAAGTTAATTTGGGCTTAATGTATCACCCTTTTTCCCGGGCAATGGGTTTACCCTGTATAGTAATTTCTTTATAAGCGGTTTCCCCAATTTTTAAAGAAACTCTTTTCCCCTTTCTATACTTTTAGACTACTTGGGCCGTACAGACACTTTTTTCCTTTCCCTTTCCCTTGTTACCTTAGGTTAAATGGTTCAAAAAGGTTTGGGCTGAAACCGTACTAGCTCCCATCCCCTTCTTGCTCCGTACAATTTGGTTTAAAGTAAAAGGTTTCCATTCTTTCCCTTTGAGGTTTTACCTTTCATCACCAAAAGGGTGGAATAAGTGTTTCAGTTTCCCCTTTTTGTAGGTCGGAGAAGCCCTCGAAAGTTCAGATGGGACAATTCTCGTGAGATTCTGTGGGATTAAAAAACCCGTGATGTACTCTCGAAAGCCCGGGGTTGGATCACGGCTTCACTTGTTAGATGAAAGTGAAGATATCAACCCCTTTATTACCCTAAAAAGGGTTTTACTAGGGGGCCCGACCAAAGCCCAGGCTTCTCCCAAAGTCCCTCCCTTTTATTTTCCCTTTATTTAAGCCCTTTTGTATTTCGAAGGAAATTTCCCTTTTCCAAATTTTAAAAGTAAAATTGCCTTCTCTTCAGAATTTTCCATTAAAACCCTAAAAAAAATCAAGTTATCCAAAGGAAAAACTTTTATATAAATTTGAATATATAAAATTTTTCTTGTTTCGTCAGTATTCAAATTTTTTAAATTTAGATGGAAGGGGTATTTTCCCTCTTAGTTTTTTCCAAGTCAAGCGAGGGGTGTTCTTTTTAAAAAGGCTTCATGCCTGCCCGTGGCCGGACATTTTCGTATCGTAAAAAATTTAAATAAAATTAGGGGGGAAAATTTTTTTGGCCAAAATTTTCCTCGTTTTCGTAAACCCATTGTTGATCGGTTTTAAAGTTTTCCCAAATGTTTTCCCCCGGGTACCGGCGAGTACCCTTTTGGGCAAAGCCCATTTTTTGGGACCCTTTGAAAGAGTAGTTTGGGCATCGTTGGTCCTTTAAACTCCCCTTTCATTCTGGGGAATAGATTTAAAATTTTAAATTAGTTGATTATGCTTGAGTTTCCCCGAAACCCTTCCTTAAAGACCATAACTACTGCAGAGGGGGGGCTTTAAGCCCTTTTGGCCAAACTTTTCCCTTGGGGGCATCCCTAGAGAAATTTTGTCTGGCCGTGGGAAAAAAATTCACTTTTGATTTTAAGGGAACAAAATTTTACCACTTTTTGGGGGTGAAGCCTCTTCTTCCCCACCCTATATCCCCAGCTGTTTAAAGGGGTATCATTGTTTGTTGCTATTGTGCCGTGCCCGGGCAGGGGTGCGCAGTGGCTTTCCCGATAAAAAACTGGTTTTTGCGCGTTTTCCTGTTTTGTGCCCTACAACATGGCGGATGCATTGGACGCCCGGGGGGCACTGTTTGCGTGGAAAATTTGGTTTCCGGGGACGCTTACAGGAACAACCATGCACGTGTTACTGCATGCCATCTTTAGTGAGGTATATGGATAACCCACCGAAGAAAATTTTATGGGGTTTGCAGTCAAAGGTTTTTGTCGAGAAATTTTTATCAAGTTTAAAAAAAGCAGGGGGTTTTACACGCATAGGGCAACAAATATCCCAAAAGAAGGGCTGGCAGTGAAAAAATATGGTGGAAGTTGCTTAATGATGTTCCCGCTATGTGGGCGTGGGTGAAAGTACCCAAAAAGTGCCCTTTTTAGGCGACGGAGCATGATTTTTGAGGCGGTTTTTTGCAAACTTTGGGAAAAAATTCCCCTCAGCAGTGATGGGGGTGTGGCCCAAAAAGGACCTTATGAGGGGCCCACCTGAAAGGGTTTATTTTTCGCTGAAAAAAGGGCGTTTAGGCAGTCAATTCCATCATACGTTAAATTTTTGGGGGCTTTCCCAAAGGAGGTCTACGGTTTTTACTCAGGGCAGCGGAAAAAAAATTGCGATTTGTGGTTCTTTTTTTTTATTTTTTTTAAAAAACAAAAAAAATTTTTTTTTGGCATTAAATTATAATTTTAAAAGGGGGTTGGGTTGGGGGGGGTGGCAGTGGTTAAGGAAAATTCCTAATTATAAATAAAAAGGGTATATAGGTTTAAACTCAATATTTTAAATTTTTCCAAAAAAATTTAAACAAATAAAAGGGGTTTTTCTTTTTATTTATTTTTAAAGGGGTTTACCTTAGTAACTTTTTTTTAAATTTTTTAAAAGGGGGGGGGAGGGGGAAAAAAAACGGGTGTGAAGGGTCGTTCCAATTTTTAAAGGGGGGGGGTAATGGAGGGGGGGGGGGGGCGGGAGTATTCATTTTTTGGAAAATTTTCCCGGGGTTTAAAATTTATTAAGGGGGGTTAGGGGGGGGGGAAAAAACATAAATATTTTGGATCTAGGGCTTTTTGGGGAAAAAATTAAAAATTAAAGGTATACTTTTTAAAAATTTGGGGTTGGGAGGGTTTTTCGGTTTAAAGGGGGGGGGCTTTAAAATTTTAAATTTTTGGAATTTAAATGGGGGCAAAACCTTTTATCCTTTTAAAAAAAAGGGGAATATATTTTTACAAATTTATTGGAAAACCCTCTGGTTTCAAAATAAAAGGGTTTTTAAGAAACCCCGGGTTTTGGGGGTAAAACCTAATAAGATTGGTTAAAAAAACCCGGGTTATTGTAGGGGGTAAAGCGGGTATGGTTGGGTTTTGTTTAAAACCCGGGGTATATAAATTTTAGGGGGGTAAATTTTTAATTTTTGGGGGGTTTGGGGTAATGGGGGGTTTTCTGGGAAATTTTTGGTTTTTGGGAAAAAGGAAAATTTGAGATGTTAATAAAAAAGGGGGGGTGAAGGTTTGGGGGAAAGGGGGGGGAGGAAGAGGGGGTTGGAGGGAATAATAAGTTGGAAGAAGTGAAGGGGCAGGTTTAATTTAAGAAGGGGGAAAGCAGGGGAATTGATGGTTTCCAAAAGATTTTTACAGAGTGCATTGGGAAACCATAAAGTTTGTTTGGGTTCAGATATTGATTTTTAGTGAAAAGGGAAATTGGGAACGTCACAGAGGGCGGGTGTGGGGAAGGGGGGAGAGTTAATGGGTTTTTGGAGAGGCGTCGGCATGCTTTGTCAACGGGCTAAATCGAAATTATTAGAGATAGGAGATTGGGTGGGGGGGTAGAATGGGGGTGGGTTTGGATGGGATTGACTGAACAGTGAAAATTTTGGGTTATTTATGGCATTTTGAGCAAGAGGCTAGGGGGGAAAAATTCAAAAATTGGTGGGAGAGAAAGTTGTACAACGGATTAGGACCTAAGAGCGAAGGTGTTCTCTAATGAAAAGGGCAAAAAATAAAAAATTCATTGGTTTAAGTAAAGTGGGAAAACGTGGCATGGTGTATTTTTTACGGGACAGGAGTAAAGGGTACAGAGAAGGGTGCTTCGTTATATAGGGGGTTTTGGCGAGCTGGCTAAGTAAAGGGGGTTTTTTATGAGAATGTGGCAGAGGGGGAGGGGGGGTTTTGATGCTGGGGCCCGGGGTAAGGCCAGTAGTTAAACAAAAGTATTTAAGGGAGGGGGGGGAAAAAGGGGGGTGGGGTTGGGGGGTAATGAGGGATGTACGACTTGGTGGGGGGGAAAGGATTGATGGAAGTGAAAATATGCAAAGGGGTTTTTTGTTGTAATAGGTGAGGAAAAAGTAAGGTGGGAAGGTTTAGTGGATGAGTGGGAAAACCCCGAAGGTGAAAGGGGTGGCGGTATACCTTTGTATGATTGGGGTAGATTTGGCATGATTTCCAAAAATTAGTTTTAATGCTAGGGAAAGGGGGAGTTATTTTAAAGGGTTTGTAAGGGGATTTTAGCGCAAAGCAGGCTTTGTGTGTGTGGGTTTGGTAAAGGAAGCGAAATGCGAACATTGTGAGGAATGGGAAAAAAGCTTTTCATCCCGATATTTTTGTGGGGGTTTGGGGGCAAGTAGGTGTGGGGGGCTGATTTCTTCAAGTTAATGGGTGGGGCAATGTAGAGACCCCTGCGTGCCCAAACTTTAGAGGTAGGGGGGGGGGTTGGGGTTTTGTAAAGAGAGCCTTCGTAATTTGTGACAATTTTTTTGTTTTATTCCTGGGGCTTGAAGGAAAAAGGGGGGGGGGGGTTGGGTAAGGGTATTGCGGCGAATTTATGCACGGTATGCAAAAATTAAACTCATTTATGGTAACAGGTGGGCAACGCGTTCCCGGGGCATATAGAAATATAAGGGTAAGGGGATCAAAATTTTGGCTATTAATTTAAAAAGGGACCATTTTCCTTTTCTGGGAGTTATGCCATAATGAGGATAGAAAAGTGGTAGGATTGTTGGAGTTGTAGGGGAGGGGTGACATGCAGATGTGGTAAAATTGTAGAGTTTTCTTGTGTGTGATTGTTTTAGTTTTAACCAGTGTGGAAAGACAAGAGGTCATTGTGATATAGTTTAATAAGGAAAATGTTTAGTCAGTGAGACAATACAAGAAGGAAACCAAAACATTGTTAAACACTGTAATAATATGCTATTAACATGGTGTGTTCTTTGTTATTTTAAAGTGTTTTTAGTTTCTCTGTGGTAAGGTTTTGGAAAAATGGCTATTTTTACCTTTATTTTTTTTTTTTTTTTTTTTTTTTTTTTTATTTAAAACGTCATATAACAAACATTTTAAATATATAAAAATTTCCTTCATTAAAAGGTATACAAAACAAAACTTGAAATAATACATCTTATAAGTATGCTGAGCACATAGTTGTTAGTTGTTAGTTAAGATTAGCGGTTTTTCCCCCGGCCCCGGGCCCTTTTCCAAGGGGTTTGGCCCGGGCCTTGGTCCCTTTTAGGGGGTCTGAGCCAAAAGTCCCCCAGGGAGGAGGCACGTCCCTCCCTTTCATCTTTGGGCCCAAAAACTGTCCCCGGGCCTAGCTGGGCCTTTTGGGTTTTTTTTTCATCCCCCCCTCAGGGGGCAAAGGGAATGACAGTTTGTGAGCTAAAGGTGGGCTAGGCCCTCCCCCTACCCTGCCCTTTCAGGGTCCGCCCCTAGTCTGGCTGGTCGGTGAGTGCCCAACCGTAGACAGCCAAATTCTAGCGCGTCAAATTTAGCGCGAAAGCGCTCATGGGCCCTAATATGAGAGAATGGGTCTGCGCCGGGGTGTGCGCCGTAAACAAAAAATCTAGGCCCCTGCATAGCATTGGGGGAAGCCGGCCAGTGCCCTTGTTCACCATGCCTCGGGGAAAGTCACTTCACTCCCGGAAATTGGGATTTCCCCTTTTCTTCCTATTGATAGTTCTGACACTGTGGAAGTGGAAATGAAGACGAATTTAGGCTTTGATCGTTAGTGACCGAAAAGAATCCCCAGGATATCGAAAATAGTGCAAAAAACCCCCGTCCTCGATTTCTCTGGTGTGGGCACTGTGACTCACGGTGGGTTTTCCCTAAACGAAAAAGAAAAATAATATTTTCCCGTGGCCTGGCCTCTGACTTCTATGACGATGATTCTGAGTGGATTGTGATTTTATGCGTCGACATTTTCGAGTAGTGTAGTGAGGAAACTATTCACGTAAAAGCGTGGTTGTTCGCCGCCGCATGCGTGGGTAGTGACCCTATTCTGTGTCTAGGGGACGGAGTAACCCGTAGACTCCCGGGTACACCCCCGGGTACCCCCCGTGGCCCTACACCCGTTTTAGGTAGTGATGTGAGGATGATGTGGCTACATTTGGGCTGGATGGGCCACAAAATCAGTGGTGGTGTTAGTGGGGGGTGGTGGTAGTGGCCCCGCCATGCGTGATCGCGCTCCACGCGGGGCCACGTGCTGATCGTCATTAAAGGAAAAAGCGGAGCGCACCCCGGCCGCCAAACCCCCCGTTCAACCAGCCTATGATGCCCCAGTATCCACCAGCAAACCGTACTGGTTTTTGAGAAAATCCCCCAATTTTGCCCCAGCCCTACCATTTTATACCCAGGGGGAAATTTTACCTCCTTCCCCAACAGGCCAAAAACTAACTTTGAAATTCTTTGCAGTGTTTTGGTTTTGCAAAAAAAGATTCCTCACCATGGCAAAAAAAAGATCCTTTCACAGTCGGAAAAAGGGGGGAAAAACACTTCAAAAATGTTTTTTGTTTTTGAAATTAAGTTTGTTTTTCTTTTTTTTTTTTTTTTTTGTTTTTTTTAAAAATAATCCCAGGAACGGGTTTACTTCGTTAGTATGTTGCACTTCTCTGAAAAAACCCAGGCTGACAGAATGACAGGTTATAAAGATTGAAAGTTTTCATGTTCTCAAAAAAGTTCGGGATATACTTTTATCCATTCAAGAACTTGTAATTGACGGTCTTTGATTTTGTTCAAAGGTAGACTGTATTAAGCAGTATATACCCAGCAAAAGGAACCGCTTTGGTATAAAATTGTTTGTACTCTGTGATTGTGACAGTGGCCCGGTTTGGATATTGTTGTATACCGGGTAGTAAAACATTGAAAGTCCCAAAAATGTTTTGGGTATTAGGTGACGTAGGGAAACATGTGGCCCATCTTGGGAAGGGGCCCTACATTATATACCCATAATGGTACAAAAGCCCCTTCTCAGTGATTTTATGCGAGTGAACAAGAAGATGTGTGTGGACAGTGCGTTCTAATCGTTAAAAAATAGCCCAGGGTCAATGCAGGTTTCGTGGTGATGACGTGCAGGTGTTTTTTCTGCCCAAAGACTCATGGCATTAGGTGGCATGACAAAAGGGATGTAATTGTTGAAACCATTTCCCCTAAAGAAATGCAAAGCGGGCAAAAATGATCGAAATGGGCTAATGAACATATTTGAAAACCCCGTGACGTGATTGATTATACACAAAAATGCGCTTGGTTGAAAATGTGACATGCAGATTGGTTTTGTTGACTGTGTTGTAAGAGTTAAAAGTGGTACATGAATTTTTTTCCATCTCATGGACATTTCAATGTGAAAGCATATAAAATTTTACCAAAAAAGACTGGGGTAAACAACCACGTATGGTGAATTTTGTTTTTTGTTTTCAGAAATCATAATGAAGTACCCGGTAAAAAACCTGCAATACAACATGGTCCTCGAATTCTCACAATATACCCAAGGTTTGAGGAGGAAATGTCTTTATAATACAGCTTCCTTCAACTCAAAAAAATTTGCTCAGAAGAGAGCATTGTCTGTGCAAAACAAACGCGGCAACAAAACGCAAAAGACATCGGTTTATGGGTTTTAGGAATGTAAGGGGCCTCTGTGCATGGTGCTTGTTCAAGGAGTTCCACAAGCTCCAGCAGTTCTAAAACCCTGTCCATGATTGTAAAAAATGTAAATATAGATAGAAAAAATTTGTATTTACAATTTTGTGCTGTTTATTGTAAAAACAAAAAGTGGTAAACAATAAAATGAAATAACTTTAGTGCGGTTTTGTGTTCAAACAGTGGTTATATATATCATTTTTAAAAAGTTTGGTCTCTCAGGCCCCAAATGTTTTGTAGGAAAAGAAAAAAAAAATTGGAAAAGAAAAGAAAAAACACAAAAAAAAAAAAAATAAAATAATACGGTTGTGGAATTCGCGATGTTGCCGCCACCCCATATTTTCTACAAAATTCTTGGCACTGTATCCGGTAAGTTGATCGATTCTAAAATTTTTTTGTTTTATTACCCTTTACAAAAATATGCTCTTTTTTCTGTAAAAAAAAATAATTTTTTTTTTTTTCAAAATCCTTGGACATGGTGCGTGATTCAGATTTTGGCCTTGGACCGAAAAGGGGTAGAAGGGTTTGGGTGGGGTCATGCGCCATATCGATATTTACACCTAAGCCAATAGTATTTCCCTAAACATACTTGATGAAATATATATAAAAAGCATCAAACAATACCTAAACATTATAAAAAAATTAAAGCCTTAAATTTTTTTTTTTTTTTTTTTTTTTTTTTTAATTTTAAAAAAAAAATACAAAACATTAAATAATCTGGATTACCTATCATTCATTCATAGTAAGTTTAAATACAAAAATCAAAATATACACTAGAAGGGTTTTAAATATTCGTAGTCCCCCTTTTATTATTACCCTTCCCAAAGGGAACACAAGAATTACAAATTCTTCGTTACCTTTAAATTTAAAAAAAAAATTTAATTACATTAAAAAAAAGGAAACTATTCATCATATTTGCCTTGTGATTGATTTTATGTCAATAAAAACCCTTTTTAAAGACTAATAATAAAAAAGTGCATATATAAACAAAATCCAACAACGAACGATATGAATGAAAAAATGGTACTCAATTTACGGACAACGCAAAGATACAAAAAATATTCAGTACAAATTTCAAAAAGGGTTCCACTTAATAGCATGAGATAAATTGAATTGCCAAAAAAGAAAATTTGCCCAAAACAACACCCCTTTTTATCACATTAACACCCAAAATGAGGATTATTACCATAATCAAAAATTTTTACCCCCATATCTGTCAATTCCAAAAACATAATTTTCCCGGGGACCCCCAAAAGAACGTTACCAGGTATCATCCACATGGTGATGCAAGGAAAATATAAAAAGAAAAGCTATTATTAATTGTCAAAGGGGCTTTTTCATAACACCTTCATGCAGTTCATGGGTTTGCTTCACAAGAGACCCCCTCTCTTAATTCCCTAATTTAAGAACAAAAATTAGTTTCCAAGCAATAGTTTTTATTATTTTTTTTGAATAAAACATCATCCAAACTAACGATCATACCTATCTTTTTACATTAAAACCGCCCATACCAAAGTATGCCCCCTTCACCAAACCTATTTAAGAAGCAGCCTCGTGTACCCTTTTAAGGGTTTTAAACCCCCTAAATCCCGACCCTTTAATCGGGAATATCCCCTTTTAAAATAAGAAAAACCCTCTATTTCCCGTTTAAAGCTTTATTTTTTGTTGTGTACCCCTAAATATCGTACCAGTGCTTGATTCTCTCCCTCACAGAAAAAGCCTATATACCCCTGACGTATATTACAAAATCCGTCACAAAAATTCCGATTGCATTTGTACCGGGTTTCGAGCCCCCCCCCAAACTAAACTTAAAGTCTTAAAACCTTTAAAACCCCCCCCCACCACCTTCTTAACACCTTCCCAAAAAAAAACCTTGTGTTCAATCTCTTACAGAAATAAAAATGCTGAAAAAAGTATCAGGATTTCCCCCACACAACAAGCCCCCCCCCTGCACGCGCCTATTCGCTTAAAAAATTCCGGACGGCAGTTTTTTTGTAAAAAATTTAAAAAATTTTCTCCCTGACCCCTTTGGGTCGTAACCTTTTTTTTTTG
>NW_026509946.1:0-14847 GCF_026875155.1 Cherax quadricarinatus | reverse complement strand
TTGTAGGCAAATTATAGAGTAAATTTGTAGCTGATATTATAAGAAGTCATCTTGATAAACATAATTTGATTCGTGATACTCACAGCACGGATTCACGAAGGCTATTCCTGCTATGTAATTTATAAATTTATTTAATAAAGCTTTTGAGGCTGTTGATCATGATAAAGAATTCGATATTGTTTATTTGGATTTTAGTAAGGCTTTTGATAGAGTACTGCACCAGAGACTGTTAATGAAAGTGGTAGATCATGTCATTGGGGAAATAGTGCTGTCATGGATCGAGTCATGGCTCACAAACAGAAACCAGAGTGTGCATAAATGGAGTTAAATCTGAGTGTGGATCTGTAACAAGTGGTGTTCCACAGGGATCAGTTTTAGGCTCGTTGTTGTTTATAACATATATCAATGACGTTGACGAGGGAATTACTAGTGATATGAGCAAATTCGCCGATGACACAAAGATAGGTAGGATTATTGAATCAAACGTAGATGTCACGGATCTTTAGGAGTGTGGCATGCAAAGAGTACGTAACCTTTATTCGGCGCATGTACACACCCTCATTTACAGGTTATCTCCCCCAACCAGCGATCCAGGTGACTGAGGGTTGACGATGGGGCCCCATCGTTCAACCAGTACCCAGGTTAAAGCCAATGAAGAAGATGGTTTTGGCAATCGCAGAGGTTATGTGGGTACCACTCTCCTGTCTGCCTTGTCATTCCCATTCTAGAGCTGGTTGAAGCACGGTCTGCTCTCTAGTGGCTTCTATTCTGCCTTGCTTACCGTGGAGTGCACTAATACTTATCACTGTACATAGTGTTATATAGTGTACATACTTCTGTTCTAAATTGGTGAAGGATAACACAAGCCAAAAGTTTTCTGCTGTGTTTATTTTGCTCCTTTACACCCAGGATAACAGGCATTTGGACTCCTGGGTTGTAATAAGGAGGATTTAGATAAACTCAACTCGTGGTCAGGAAAGTGGCAGATGCAGTTCAGTGTAGATAAATACAATGTTCTGAAGCTCGGAAATGTTCATAACCTTGTAAGCTAAATAATGAAGAACTTAGTTTAATAGGTTTATTATGCACCCCATACCCATCCTGTGGGAGGAAGTCAAAACATTACTGAGATACATAATGGGTCCAGGGACTGGGTCCCAAAGTTTTGATAGCAGAGCAAGTAACAAAGATAATGAACTCCAGGTAGATCTGGTCACAATCATGACAAGTTGCAAAGGTATTTACAGATTACAGAGCACATAATGGTTCCAGAGACTGGGCTCCAAAGTTTCGATAGCTGAACTAGGAACAAAGATACTGAACTCACAAGTTACAAAAGTAATGAATCATATAAATAAATTTACTTATTTACATTTATACATGGCTATAATCATGAACAAATTATAGAGTGATGAGCAATTCACACGTCCACACCCGGTCACAACTGTAATGAGTTATTGGTGCAAATATTAATTGTTTGGTCACACACACACACACACACACACACACACACACCATTTTTAAAAAAGGAGACAGAAAAGAGGCACTAAACTATAGACCTGTGTCATTGACGTGTATAG
The DNA here is from genome assembly GCF_026875155.1 of Cherax quadricarinatus. Lineage (NCBI taxonomy): Eukaryota > Metazoa > Arthropoda > Malacostraca > Decapoda > Parastacidae > Cherax > Cherax quadricarinatus. The sequence continues at coordinate 13,267 of NW_026509946.1, read as the reverse complement.
TATGCAAAATTATGGAGAAGATTGTCAGGAGGAGAGTGGTGGAGCACCTGGAACGGAACAGGAGTATAAATGCCAACCAGCACGGATTCACGGAAGGCAAATCCTGTGTCACAAACCTTCTGGAGTTCTACGATAAAATAACAGAAGTAAGACAAGAGAGAGGGGATGGGTTGATTGCATCTTCTTGGACTGCAAGAAGGCCTTTGACACAGTTCCTCACAAGAGATTAGTGCAGAAGCTAGAGCATCAGGCGCATATAACAGGAAGGGCACTGCAATGGATCAGAGAATACCTGACAGGGAGGCAACAACGAGTCATGGTACGTAATGATGTATCACAGTGGGCACCTGTGACGAGCGGGGTCCCACAGGGGTCGGTCCTAGGACCAGTGCTATTTTTGGTATATGTGAACGACATAAACGGAAGGGTTGGATTCAGAAGTGTCCCTGTTTGCAGATGATGTGAAGTTAATGAGGAGAATTAAATCTGATGAAGACCAGGCAGGACTTCAAAGAGACCTGGACAGACTGGACACCTGGTCCAGCAAATGGCTTCTCGAATTTAATCCTGCCAAATGCAAAGTCATGAAGATAGGGGAAGGGCACAGAAGACCCCAGACAGAGTATAGGCTAGGTGGCCAAAGATTGCAAACCTCACTCAAGGAGAAAGATCTTGGGGTGAGTATAACACCGAGCATGTCTCCGGAAGCACACATCAATCAGATAACTGCTGCAGCATATGGCGCCTGGCAAACCTGAGAACAGCTTTCCGATACCTTAGTAAGGAATCATTCAAGACACTGTACACCGTGTATGTCAGGCCCATACTGGAGTATGCAGCACCTGTTTGGAACCCGCACTTGATTAAAGCACGTCAAGAAACTAGAGAAAGTACAAAGGTTTGCGACAAGGTTAGTTCCAGAGCTAAGGGGAATGTCCTATGAAGAAAGATTAAGGGAAATCGGCCTGACGACACTGGAGGACAGGAGGGTCAGGGGAGACATGATAACGACATATAAAATACTGTGGGGAATAGACAAGGTGGACAAAGACAGGATGTTCCAGGGAGGGACACAGAAACAAGAGGCCACAATTGGAAGTTGAAGACACAAATGAGTCAGAGAGATAGTAGGAAGTATTTCTTCAGTCATAGAGTTGAAAGGGCAGTGGAATAGCCTAGAAAATGACGTAGTGGAGGCAGGAACCATACACAGTTTTAAGACGAGGTTTGATAAAGCTCATGGAGTGGGGAGAGAGAGTGGGCCCAGTAGCAACCGGTGAAGAGGCGGGGCCAGGAGCTAGACTCGACCCCTGCAACCACAAATAGGTGAGTACAAATAGGTGAAATACCCCACACACAGGAGGCAGGATCCATACATAGCTTTAAGCAGAGGTATGATAAAGCTCAAGGTTCAGGGAGAGGACTAGTAGCGACCAGTGAAAGACGTGGGGCCAGGAGCTTGGACTCGATCCCTGCAACCTCAACTAGGTGAGTACACACACACACACACACACACACACACAACACAACACACAACACACAACACACCGTCAAACACACACACACACACACACACACATACAGTCAGCAGTCGTGAGGGCACAATCTCAGTAGTAGTACCAGTTCCTAGTAACCAGTTACCAGTAACCAGTGTACCAGTAGATGACTCACTACCAACCGTCTCTGTGTGAATCACTGACTGTATTCATATTGCTGCTGACCATAGCAGGATTTCAAACACCCTCACCCGTAGGCACTAGGAGTCAGTCAAGATAGGGAGCAGAGAGAGACAGGTCGGCTGTTGGTGCCTTTTATTTATTTATTTATTTATTTATTTATAATTTGAGCACACTTACAGAGGTACAAAAAAAATACAGATAAGAGCAGCATGCCAAAGCCACTTATACTATGCATAGCATTACGGGCTGGCTTAAAATTAACTTAAGATTAACTAAGCAATGATGAAATCAGTGAAAAACATTAATGTAAACTGTTTTACTATAAAAGCACAAGTGAGTATTACAAAGACAGGTCATATGGTTGCATGCATTGTTGTAAATTCAGTAGAATGGAGTATTCTGTTAGGTAGTGAATTTAAAATAATAAAGTTAGATTGGGTTTTAGGTTTAACATTTATGTGATATAATTGTGAGAAACATTTAAGATATACAATTTATAAGGTTCAGTTATTCAGTATTTTTTTGGGTTTTTTGGGTGAGTAAGTGATCTTTGAGAAGAGACTTGAATTTATAAACGGGTAGTGTTTCTTTTATATTTACAGGTAATGAATTCCAGATTTTAGGGCCTTTTATGTGCATTGAGTTTTTGCATAGCGTGAGATGGACACGAGGAATATCAAAGAGTGATCTGTGCCTTGTGTTATGGTCATGTGTTCTGTTGAGGTTGGCAAGGAGATGTTTGAGGGGAGGGTTAATATCAGAGTTGAGTGTTCTATGTATGTAATAGGTGCAGTAATAAGTATGGATGTTTTGTATGGTGAGTAGGTTGAGGTATTGAATATTGGTGGAGTGTGCTGCCTGTAGTGAGAATTTGTTATCATTCTAACTGCAGCCTTTTGTTGGGTAATTAGTGGTCTGAGATGGTTACTTGTTGTTGAGCCCCATGCACAAATTCCATAGGTGAGATAGGGGTAAATAAGAGAGTGATATAGGGCCAGGAGGGCTGACTGTGGAGCATTTGTACCGTATCTTCGATAGTATGCCTACAGTCTTGGAAATTTTCTTAGAAATTTGTTGTATATGTGTATGAAATTTGAGTCTATTATCAAGGTGGATTCCTAAGAATTTTCCCTCTGTTAGCTTTGTGATAGGTGATCCGTTTATCATTATGTTAAGAGGGACATCTGTAGCTCTGTTACCAAACTGAATGAAGTAGGTTTTGTCAATGTTTAGTGTAAGTTTGTTAGTACTCATCCAGGTAGATATTTTCTGTAATTCGGTATTTACAGTATTGGCTAGCGTGACTGGGCTCGGGTGGGAGAAGACGTATGTTGTGTCATCAGCAAATAGTGTGGGTTTGAGTAATTGAGAAGCATTTGGTAGGTCATTTATGTATAGGAGAAAGAGAAGAGGGCCAAGGACACTTCCCTGTGGGACACCAACTGTAATTGGTTGTGCAGAAGAGTTTGCCCATTTGCGTACACATATTGGCTTCTGTTGCTGAGGTATGACTTGAGGTAGTTGAGGGAGTGCCCTCTTATACCATAGTGTGATAATTTTACGTGGAGCAAGTCATGGTCAACTGTATCAAAAGCTTTACGTAAGTCAATGAAGATCCCCAGTGGGACTTCTTTTTTCTCTATTGCAGTGTATATATGTTCTAGCATGTGTATAATAGCATCATTAGTATTTTTATTAGGCCTGAATCCAAATGTTTTGGGAGATAAGGTAGGAGTAGATTCGTTTATGAATTAATTTTTCGAAGATTTTTGAGAGGGGGTGTAAGTTGGATATTGGCCTATAGTTATTCAAAATCTGTTTGGTCTCCTCCTTTGTGGATCAGGGTGACCCTTGCTATTTTGAATACTGTAGGGAAGGTGGAGGATTCAATGGATTTGTTAAAGAGTGTTGCAATGATTGGTGATAGCACTTGTGACACTTTTTTTGTATATAAAGGGTGGTAAGGTATTTAAAATCTCCTGCCTTGTTTTTTTAGTGCGTTTTTAATAAGGGAGACTTCGTATGGGTTAGTCGGAGCTAGGAACAGTGTGTTGGGTAGTTCCCGGTGAGGTAGTCTTTTGGTGGGGTATCTAGTTTGGGATTTTTTTGGAAAGGTTTGTCCTAAGTGGAGAAAAAAATCATTGAGTCTTTTTGGCTGTTTCTGTTGGGGGGAGTTGGGGTTATCTGATTTTGCAAATTTTTTATTTCGCTATTTCTGATACTTTTTGTTCCCGAATTTCGATAGGGTTTTCCAGGTTTTTTTTTATATCCCCCCTGAATTTGGGATAATCTGTTTCAAAATAAAATTTTTTTGCCCCTTCTTATCAGGCTGGTTGGGATTGACGAAAACGTTTTGTTTGGTCTCTGGTTTGTGACCCTTCTGTCTGTTTTTCATTTTGGGTGTTTTGTATTTATGGATTTGAGAATGCTGGGTGTTAGCCGGGACTGTTCCTCTTAGCTTCATCGCTTATTTTTTTAGGGCAGTGCTTTTTATAGAGGTATTGATTTTTTTTTAGAAAATTATTAAACATTCTCAATATCTGTTTTGATTTTAGCTCGTGTCCCAATAAATGTTTGCAAATCTGTTGTGAAGTTTTTAAAGGCTGCCTCTTGTAAAGTCGAAGGTGACTTTAGTATGCCTTCCCATCTTTCCTTTATATTTCGTACTACCGCCTACGGAGTATTTCTTACCCCTTCCACTTTCCAAAACCCACTGACAAATGGGGGGGCACCGGTGGGGCATGGTTTTTAAGGGTATTTCAGACTTAAAAGACTGTTTGTGGGAGCCGGCGGGTAAAAAGGTGAAGTCCCACCTAGCTACCCTACCCCTCCTCTTCTCCACCCTGTGTCTCCGCTGCAAGCCGTTGCAGCCTTTTTTTTTCAACTTCCTTTTGGCTTGTTCGTGTGCTAATTGCTTCAATCTCCGGGGGGTTGACCCAAAATTTTGAATTAAGCCAGTCAGAAACCCAGACTGTGGAAAGGGAATGCTAGTCAGCCTACCCAGCCTCCCACCCGCTGTCCCCCTGTCATCCACCTGCTCCTTCATGCTGTGTGCATCGTTAAACGCTTCCAGCGCCTTTCATGGTTGCCAGTCGCCAACCCCTTCTAACCCAGCTGGAGAGAGAAGTAAGCCACGCAATTCCTCAAAAGTTTTGTTTCGGTATCCTTGTTTTGGGATGCTGGAAAGGTGGTCTTCATCATCCCTGTGGTTTTGTGTTTTAGTTAAGCCACCTTGTGCGTGGTGGAATGCGTGGCAGTGAGTGCACGGGGCCAGTTTTTGCCCCGCGTCCCCACCCCCCCCCCCACACCTTCACCACCTCCCTGTGGCTGTTTGCACCCTTGTACCGGGTCCTAGTATTTTTGGGGTCACTAATTGGTAAAGAGATTGTAGCTGAGCCCCAACGAAAGCCAGTTATGTGATTTCACCGAAAAAGGCTTTTCCCTTTTCCCGACGACAGTGTGGTGTAGGAGGATCCCCCGCAGGAAAAACCTTCCCTATCACTATCACTCCGTTTTCACCCCAACTTCATGATAATTTTCTAAAAAAATTTTTCCTGCATTTAAGACTTTTGCATGGTGAACTTTTACAGTAAATTTTTCTTGTGTACTCAAACCCTTTTGTGTAGACTCAGTGTTTCTTTGACTCATTATTTTTGCAATATTTTTTAGTGTTACGCTCATCTCATAATTTTTATCTGTGTTTTTTTTTATGCTACTATATAAGTATTATTTTTAGTGTACCCGTCATCACCCCTGTGAAATAATTCTTTTTTTTTTTTTTTATCTTGTTTCTTTCAGCATTGTATTTTCCCGTATTTTTCGTAACCAAATATCCATTTATTTCTATGTGTTCTTTTTTTGTACCCAGATGTCTCATTCCCCGATCTTTTCACAGACTTGTCTACCTTATTTTTGCCAGCAATTTTTTTCGTATCATCACAGCAAATTTTGTTGTAAGAATATACTAAAAAAAAATGAATAAGTGAATATGTTGTGTGTGCCCCGCCACTTGTAAATGTTTGTGCCCCCACTTGTAAATGTTTTGTGCCCCCCCATTTTAAGTTTGTTGCCTCAACTTGTAAGTGTTTGTGCCCCGCCACTTTTAAGTTTATGTGCCCCGCCACTTGAATGTTCACCCCAGTTTTGTTTTTTTTTTATTTTATTCATATTTTTCATATTCTTTGAACAAATTTCACTATTAGTGTAATTTCAATTTTTTTTTTAACGTAAATGTTTTTCTTTTCTCTGTTGATAAATTGTTTTGTCTTTTACAATTAAAGAGTAAAAATGTTCATCGTTTTTTCTTCTTTTTTTATTTTTATTATTTAACCTACATTTTCCCAGTGTAATTTTTTTACTGCATTTATTATTTCACACCTTATTTTGTTGCCTTGCCGGAGTGAATATTTTTTTTTATTTACTTTTTTTTCTCAGTTCTTTTTGTTTTAGTCTTGCTTTTCATTTTTTTTTTTTCCTCATGTTGTTTTGCATTATATTTTAATTTTGTTTAGCATTCTTTTAAAATTTTAAACTTCCCATTATCTCTCGTTGATAAATTTTGTGATTTTATTTAACTTTTTATATTGAATTACAATTTTTTTTAGTTAATTCCTTTATTAGCAAGAGTACAGACAGTATTTTGCATTTTAATTCTCTCCAGTAATATTTTTTTTCTTGTAAATGTAAAATTTAATTTTTTTTATCTTGTCCCCCAAATCCTTTACATTTAGTTGTTCTTCCCTTGCAGTGTTCTTAGACAATTTTTTTTTTTTTTTCTGCAGAATTTTTGCATCTCTTTTTTTCATTTTAGCTTTTTTTATATTTTTTATTGTCATTATTTTTTTCCTTTTTGTTCTTGTGCAATTTTTGCCATTATGTCTCAATACCCCAAGTGAATTTTGTGAATGTCGACACCAGACCCTCAGGGTCTGCTGCTGCGTATAGTCCTCACAGTTCCTTATGGGCTGACAGACCCACCCAAAACTGAGATACTATAGTTTTCTCGGGTTCCCTTGTGCGTTACCTTTATTCAAAGGCCATGTACATAGTCTTTAAGCATGGTTTACTGTCTTGTTCTCGTGTTTAAACCTAGTTGAAGGTCCCCTTTAGAGGAAAAGTTTATCAGATTTCGAAAAAGCTCTTTTTCGATCCCCCGCTGTGTTCACGTTTTGTCTCCTTGATATGCGAGACTTCAGGAAATTTACTAAGTGGGCACAATATGAGGAACTGATTCGTTTATTCCTCGTACCAGTAAAAACACTGACCATTGTCGTTTTTTAGGGAACTAGTGAATGCTAACACCCTGACTAATGAATCTTTGATGCATTTGCTGTTATTTTAGACAAACTTTTATCATCATTTATCAATGCTGTCCGTCCTCAGCTTTTGCCCCTGACGGGGAAAAACCATCCACAGCATCGTTTGCTAAAATAGCGCTTTGGAGCAATCAAAGAACAATCCCCGCCTGTTCCGTGTGTGTTATGGGGCTAACCCCCAACTGGGCGATGGAACCCCTTACAGCCCTAAATATGTATTTTCCTTTGTGCCCCGGGGTATTTCCCCCATGTATGAAAAGTAATTTCACACCTATCCCTCAGTCTGCACCACCTCTTTTTTGGCCCAGAGACAAATGTGGTCGAAAACCATCTCGCACCCCAAAGACCAGGTGTACAGAGTCATTTAAACCTCGTAGTATTCATAGTACTTTTCAGAAACCCATACGGGGGCTTGTTACAACTGGGGTTTTCCCGTGCCAATTGCTTTAATTTCCTGAGTTCCCCTAAGGGGTCGTACTGATATAGTACCTAGTCCAGGACCCCACCGTGGTCACAGACCGGGCCGCGGGGCGTTGACCCCCGGAACTCCTCCGGGGAAAACCCCAGGAAAGGTCAAAAAATTTTTCAACAATCTCTTTTCAGAATTCACCTCCATTATCTGTTATAGGATTAGGGGGGGTATGCCTGAGATAATGCATTTTTTAAAAACACTTTAGCTATGTCCTGCAGTTTATTGCAAAGGAATAACTCACAATATCTGTTGAAACTGTCTCCGTAAAAAACAGATTTTTGTTGCCCGGGAGGTACTTTGGGGAAATTAGTTAACAGATCTAGCGCAAATCTTTCCTCTTTCCCCGGTTCGCTAGTTTTTGGTTACACTTGGTTTTGGTTAGGATATTAGTTCCCTTTTATTTTTTGCATGCAGACATACTTTTCTTAAATACCAGAATTCTTTCCATACGAGGCCAAAGTATTTCAATCTGGGTTTTTTTTAGAACGATCCCTACCAGGGTGCGCAACCCTGGTACATTATGAACTACCTGTAAAGGGTAATTCATTGACTGTGGAATTACTACCTGATTACCCCCTTTTTGCTAGGAAACCCAACTTGGGGTTTGATACGTAATTCGGTTTTATGACAAAATCACTGATGGGGGCTGGGGGCTTGACAATTAGAATAAGTCTTCCTGGGGCAGGAATCGAATAAAAACCAGACCCCAAGGGATCTGCTCGTTTACAGGGGCTGCAGTTTTCTTATAACAGTCGCGATAAAGCATTGCACTCATTTGATTGCCCGGGGAAGTGTTCAAAGGGAGGATTGAACTCTTTGGGTAGTCAAGGGGCCATCTGGTAACCTTCCCGTAGGTTGTTTGTTCTGGAATAAAGGTATAGTGGAGCGGTCTGTCAAGACATGAACAGGGTAATGATAAATAATGCTCAAAGTGTTTTTAAAGACCTACTATTTTCTAAAGTTCTTTCCAGTTACTGTATAATACGTTCGCCCTTTTTAAGGATTCGGGGTAGCAAATGCAACTGGTTGTACTTGCCCTTATTTTGAGCTAGTTTCGGCACCCATGCCAAAAACTAGCATCAGTTTCATAAGAAGGGGTTAAAAAATCTGGAAATTTTAAAATTGGGGGGAGATGTTAGCTTTTCTTTTAGAGTTTGGAATGCTCTTTCCTTTAGGAAGGTCCCAACGAAAGGGGGATCTTTCTTAAGGAACTCGTTTGAGGAGCAGCTATGGAAGAAAAATTGCAATGAAAGATCTACAAAAACCTGCTAAGCCCACAAAGGATCTTAAAGCATCAGTAGTTTTGGGAGTTGGAAAATTTAGTACTGCCGTTACTTTACTTTGGTCAGTCATAACCGCTCTAGGAGTGACTACGTGACCAAGAAACTTAATTTCTGATCTGAAAAATTGACATTTAGACAGTTTGATCTTTAAATTGGCTTCTTCAAGCTTACAAGTACTACATCAAGTCTTTTCAAGTGTGCATCCATGTCTTTAGACATGACGATTACATCATCTAAGTACACCATAAGTGCATTACCTATGAGATATATGTAATATAAGATATTAGTCATGAGCCTTGAGAACGTGATAGGGGAGGATCGTAATCCAAAGGCCATATGGAGGAAGTGATAATGACCTGTAGGAGTGGAGAATGCTTGGCTGTCCTCGTTAAGAGGGACTTGCCAAAACCCTTGTAACAAGTCCAGGGTTGAAAGACTTTGTTATCTCCGATGTTATGTAAAAGATCACCCGGTACAGAAAGTGGGAAGCGATCTGGAATAGTTTCGCATTTAACTTCCTAAAGTCAATCACTGGGTGCCAAGTACCATCCTTCTTAGGCACTTGGATCAAGGGCACATTCTAAGGTGAATTGCTAGGTGCAATAACTCCATCATCAAGCATTTGATTGATCAATTCTTCTGCGACAGCAACTTGTGAATGAGGCATTCTGTATGCAGGTATATAGATAGGTCTTGTGGAAAATACTGTATATATTTTCCAGAAATACAGTAGTTATATGTAAATAGAGGGCCATACTGTATTTAATAAAAATTTATGATATAAAAAATGGAAAGAAGCTGCATCTGCGCAGAAGATTCTCACAATTGTTGCTTGAACTGGTCAACACAAACATTAATAATGGGAAGAATTTTAGTGGTCTAGAGGTAAAATTGGGTTGACTTCTCTCAAATAGGAGCCAAAATTGTTGGATGTGTATTCCTGCATAAATTGAGATATCAGGCAGCTGGACAAGACAGCTCCAGGAACCTCAGATAAGTCTGTTAATGTTTAACTCTGGCCAGTGTTATTTTCATGTATAGACAGTGAGGTTTTCTGAGTATGATACACCTTAATCTCCAGTCAAATTGGTGAGTGATATTAAGATATATTCTCCTTATGTTATGTAAATGTGTATATATATAATCCTCTAATAGTTTAATATACAGTCCACAAATTTATATATTTACCAGAATTCCTGGTGATGTATATTTTATTTGTAATTAATAGTTCTAGAGCAAATTGTGGATATGACAGGGGTTTAGGTATCGAAAGGAGACATTTTTTGTGACCTAGGTTTCCCAAATTCCCTACTTGTCTATGTAACTTGATAAATAATAATTTTTTCTTTGTTATTTACTTGTATGTACATTATGAGTTACATACAGGTTAATGTAATTTTCCACTTTTAATTAGCCCGTTGGTCCTTCTTGAATGGAGGTAATTAGTGAAGTCATTAATTAGTTAAATTACTTAATAATTATATGTGAAATGACAGAAGGGGGTTTGGATTTTAAAATTTCACAAATTTACTTAATGTGTAGTGGATTAAATTATTACAATTTTTAATTTGGTAAGACAAATTCTGGCCAAGATTTATATCAGTGTATGTGTAATTGATAAGCCAAGTGTAGCTAATTATATTAATGTGTATAATATTAATTTTGCTATGCCCAATTCTGGCAAGGATTTATATTAATTTGCATTATTTTAATTTTGATGAGCCAAGTCTGGCTAAAGGTTTGTATTTGTAGTTAACTAAGCTCAAGTGTAGATAACATTATTAATGTACATTTAAAATTTATATAATTTTCTTACATGTGTAATTACTAAGCTCAAGTGTAGCTAGGATTTATTCAAAGGTAAGTTGTACTATTTACCTTTATAAAGTGCATAATTTAGTACATAATCAGAGTTATAAAAAAGTTGAATTTAATACATTGCATCAGGCTGAAAATGAGGAAATTAATATAGAAGAAAACATATAGAATACAGAGCAAAAAAGCATCACTACAGGCTGAAAGGGTCATGAAACCAAGGCATATAATAAATGTTTGGAATTAATGAATCAAGAAACTGTGAATACTGATGATTTAAAATTGTATTTAGTGGGTTTAGGGAATAGATATTGATTCATACAAAATTTTATTACAACAATATGAAGGAGATTTATTAGTAAACTGTGTTTGATGAAAACTGAAGTAGATCTTATGATTAATCGTATTATGGGAAATTTGAAGAAAGATTCTTTTTAAAAGTCAGGCCTTGAATAAATTAAAATGTGGTAAACCAGGCAGTTAATCAGTCTGCTCCAACAAATAATATGTCTTTGCCAAAACTCCCAGAACTATGTTTACCTGTATTTAATCTGAAGAAAATGGGAGGAATTTTGGTCAATTTTTAAAGCAGCTGTGATGACAGGAGTTTTCCTGGAGTTTACCTGGAGAGAGTTTCAGGGGTCAACCCCCCCGCGGCCCGGTCTGTGACCGGGGCTACTGGTGGCACGCCTGATCAACCAGGCTGTTGCGCTGGTGCACGCAAACCAAGTACGAGCCACACCCCGGGCTGATCGGAACTGCTTTAGGTGTTGTCCCAGTGCCACTTGGAAGACTCCCGGGGGTTTTTGGTAATCCCCCTTATTGTGGGGGAGGCAGTTGAACAGTCTCGGGCCCCTGACCTTATTGTATGGTCTTTAAAAACGTGCTAGTGACACCCCTGCTTTTCATGGGGGGATGGGCATCGTCTGCCAAGTCTTTTTTCTTTCGTAGTGAGTTTTTTCGTGTGCAAGTTTTGGACAGTCCCTAGGATTTTTCCCCGGGGTATTAATCAGTTACCCCTCCCCCATTCCAGGGGAAAACAGTTTAGAAACCTCAAACGCCCCCAGTAATTGAGGGGTTTTATCTCCCTTATGCTGCCGTGAAAAATTCTTGTCATTTCTAGGTCGGCAATTTCACCTGCCTTGAAAGGTGCTGTTAGAGTGCAGCAATATTCCAGCCTAGATAGAACAAGTGACCTGAAGAGTGTCATCATGGGCTTGGCCTCCCTAGTTTTGAAGGTTCTCATTATCCATCCTGTCATTTTTCTAGCAGATGCGATTGATACAATGTTATGGTCCTTGAAGGTGAGATCCTCCGACATAATCACTCCCAGGTCTTTGACGTGGTGTTTCGCTCTATTTTGTGGCCAGAATTTGTTTTGTACTCTGATGAAGATTAATTTCCTCATGTTTACCATATCTGAGTAATTGAAATTTCTCATCGTTGAACTTCATATTGTGTTTTCTGCAGCCCACTGAAAGATTTGGTTGATGTCCGCCTGGAGCCTTGCAGTGTCTGCAATGGAAGACACTGTCATGCAGATTCGGGTGTTGTCTGCAAAGGAAGACACGGTGCTGTGGCTGACATCCTTGTCTATGTCGGATATGAGGATGAGGAACAAGATGGGAGCTAGTACTGTGCCTTGTGGAACAGAGCTTTTCACCGTAGCTGCCTTGGACTTTACTCTGTTGACGACTACTCTCTGTGTTCTGTTAGTGAGGAAATTATAAGATCCATCGACCGGCTTTCCTGCTATTCCTTTAGCACGCATTTTGTGCGCTATTACGCCATGGTCACACTTGTCGAAGGCTTTTGCAAAGTCTGTATATATTACATCTGCATTCTTTTTGTCTTCTAGTGCATTTAGGACCTTGTCGTGTAACTAAATTATTTTACCTCAATGGACAGGTAAGAGGAGATGCTCACATACTTATACAAGTCTTTCCCAATGTAGATGACTCTTACAAGGAAGCAGTTGACTTGTTGAAGGTCACTTATGGTAATATTGAACAAAGTAGGTTGAATCTAGTGAATATCATTGTTAATTTAAAATCTCCAGATCACACTTACAAAGGTTTACAGCAGTTTAGAGTTAAACTGGAGAGCACTCTCAAAACTTTAAGTAATAAATATAATCTGAAGGAAACAGACTGGTTATTGAGTGCCATGGTACAGAATAAATTAAGCAGTAAAACACTTGAATGATTCTCGAACAAATATCACAAAGGTTATTTTGGTCTGGAGGAAATAAGACTAGGTCTACAAGAATTAATTGTGCAATTGCAGACCAGCCAACTAACTCATTTTAAAGATGCAACACATAATAACTCTGAGGTATCTGTCAAGTTTGAAAGAGGGAAAAATTATCCCAATGGTAATAATCAAAATTCATTTCCAAAAAATAGTTGCATAGGTGCATATCAAGTAGGAGGAATCAGAAATAATGATTCTCCACAAGGTAAGAAGAATAAGTACCCTCCTAAGAGTAGCCCAGTTAATAAGAAGCCAGTCAAAGAAAAGAGAGATTGTCTTTTCTGCAAGGGTACTCATTTTTCTAAGAATTGCAATGCATACAATTCATGGAATGAAGAAGTTGAAAGATAGGAGGCACTTGACAGATGTATCAGATGTTTAGGTAATCACAATGTAAAGGATTGTCAGCAAATTAAACAATGTTATCAATGTCACAAAAGGAAAAAACCT
>NW_026509945.1:0-14227 GCF_026875155.1 Cherax quadricarinatus | reverse complement strand
TATAAAAATATTTGGCGTTTATTACGTATAATTGCAGATTGTGGAGAGACCCTTTCCACCTCCCCTATCCCCTTTCAAACTCGAAAACACTGATAGGCCGCCGGGTACAAGGGTCTTTGAATAATCCCCCAGTTCGCGCAATAGGGTAACAGTGATCGGGCAGAGCTTTTGGTCTTGAGAAAACGGTAATGGTTAGGGTAACTGGTTAACTATGAAAAAGTTACACCATAAATGGTCATGTTAACCCCAAAATGGTAAAGTTACACCATGAAGTGGTCATGTTACCCCAAAAAAAGTGGTCATTTTACACCAAAAGGGGTCGTTACCATAAGTGGTAGTTACACTATAAGTGGTCATGTTACACTTTGAATGGTCTGTTACCCCATGAAGGGTCATGTTACCCATAAAGGGTCTTGTTACACTATGAAGTGTCTTTTTAACCATAAAATGGCATGTTACACCATGAAGGGTGCTCTGATGGGGCTTTTTTCATGTAGACAAGTTATAATCCAAATTTTTAAAAATTCTTTAAATACGTCGGTACTTAGTTTTGGCGTAACTCCCATTATGGTTGTTACAACTCTAGATTTACAAAATCCCCAAGCAAAATTTGTTTGGTATCACTCCTTTGCTGTGGAGAAAATGTTCTACGCTCCCAACAGAGTTGGGTGGGGGAGAAGGGGAAGTGAACGGGGAATACTGAAAAGTAATATATCCCCCCGGGGGACATGGGAGGGAAAGACATGGGGGAAGGGAAAGGTCTCAGATATTTACAAAAAAAACGATTTCTAAAAAGCTTAGAGATCTCCGTGAAATAAAAGGACGCCCCTTTTAGCATTCAGCCCGTTACTGGGGTTTTTGTAAAAAGTAGTCAGTTTCCCGTTCCAAATTTCCCTTAAAATTCAAAAGAATTTTGTGCTTTGGATTACAACTGGTAATACTAATGAAAATTAAAAATTTTAAAAAATTTTATTAAACAACAGTTAGAGGTTATTTCAAAAACAAATTAAATTAATAATAATCAAGTAATCAAATAAAATTTTTCACTTTTTTCTGTACATATTTTTGTGCTGAAAGCCAACATATTTTATGTCTTAAGTACCGTCTGTACTTAAATTTTAAAAATAATTTCAAATTAAATTTTGAGTGTTGTTTGTAATTTCTCTAAGTAGTTCCCTTTTTCTCACGACCGGGTAGACTTAAAGTGACTGACAAAATCCTCACATCGACTAACTTCTTTACCATGGCAATCAGAACACTCTCAGTTGTTAACCGTTACCCGTTTCAGTAGAGTAACCATTACCAGTAACCTGTTCGTTGACTCAAGGGCCAACCGTCTTGAGTCACGGTTTTCATATTGTGTGAGCTGCACTATTTCAAAAGAAACCCCCCTCGGGGGGGTTTTTGGCACCCGGTATCAGTATTACGAGTGTAACCAAAGGGGGAACAGGGAACGGGTGCAGGTCTGTCCCATAACGCAATTATTTGTAAAAACAGCCCATGGATTTCTTTCCCAATCCACGTATCGAATCCCACATGAAAAATGGGGTACAGCGGTGTGGAGCGTGGTTTTAAAGTTTTTTAAGGGGAATTTAAGGGGTTCGAAGACTGTTTGGGGGAGCCGGCGGGGGATAGGTGAACCCCACCACCACTCTACCCCCCGCGCACCTCCCACCCCGCAGTCGCCTTCCCCTCAAACCATTGCCTGCAAGCCTGTTGCGCCTTTTAAGCCCGGGCTTGTTCGTGTGCTAATTGTTAAATTCCGGGGGTTGCCCCGGGATTTTGAAATTAAGCCAGTCAGAAAACCCAGATGTGGAAGTGAACCCCAGTCACCTACATACCCTTTTCCCCTGTCACCAACTGCCCCTCCGGCTTTGTGCCGTTACACGTCTTCAGTCATCCATTCTCGTGGGGTAACCAGTCCCCCAACCCGCTTTCAAACCCAGCTGAGAGGAGAAGTAAGCCACGCAGTAAGAATAAGCCAAGTTCCCTTGAGGTATTTTTTATATCGCTTTGTGTTTCCCTTTTGGGATGCAAGATGGTTTTTCACCTTCCTGTGGATAGAGTGGGTTAACCCACCTTCGGGGGGGTAGGAGTGGAGCCCGCCCCGTGAGCGCCAGCGAGTCACCCCCCACCACCCCCCTTCTCACCTCCCCCACCACCCCAATCTTTCCCACCATAACACCCATCTACCGTGGTTGTTTGCACCCTTGTCCCGGGGTCCTGCTTTTTTTTCACATAATTGGTCAAGGATTGTAGCTGGTGCCAACGAGTAAAGCAGTTAGTGAGTTCGCCTAGAAAGACATTTTTTCACGCAACATGAATGTAGGAGGGTCTCACCCCCGCGGGACACCATAACCCCCCCCCCCAGTATCACCCCCGTCTCCTACTCCCGATTCAGTGATAATTTTTTTTGAACTTTTTTCTTGCTTTTAAAGACATTTGGTGTGTGAGCTTTTTATAGTAAATTGTTTGTGTACTCAAAACCCCTTGTGTTTTCGTGAAAAAGCTATCTTTGACTCTTATTTTTTACAAAAATTTTTCGTGTTTTCATTATCTTATTTTTTATGCTGTGTTTTTTTTTTATGCTATCGTCTTAGTAAGTTTTATTGTGTTGTCCCAGCAGTCACCCTTGTGAAGTGTTCATTTTTTTTTATTGTATTCTTTAGCATACCAAATTTATCCTTTTTTGCTATGGTGTTTTTTTTTTTTTCGTATGCAAGCGTGTTCTTTCCTCTTTTTTTTTCGCAGATGTGTACCATTATTTTTCCCAAAAAATTTTTTTGTCGTACAGTCCAGCAGATTTTGTTGTATCAGTCACAGCAGGATTTTTTTGTAAAATATATTATTATGAAGTTGTTTCCGTCACTGTAAGTGTTAATTCCCTGTTTTGTTCCTGTGTTTTATTTTTTTGTTTATTTTTATATTCTTGAACAAATTCACTCTTGATGTATTTAAATTACTTTTAACGTAAAGTGTTTTCCTTACTTTTTTGAGAAAATTGTTTTGTCAAATTTAAAATTAAGATTTAAAATGTTCAACAGTTTTTTTTTTTTTTGATCTTCAAAATTTTTAATTCATTATTTTACCTGAGTTTTCCCAGTGACACTTTTTTACTGCAGTGATTATTTTCACTTTATTTTTTTTGCACTTGTTCTAAGAAAAAAATTATTTAGTTGAATTGTTCTGCGTAAATTTTTTTTTTTTATTGCTTTTTTTATGATTTATTTTTTTAATTTTGTTATGCATTCTTAGAAAATACTTAAATTTCCCCAGTTAACAATTTAATAATTTTATTTTACACTTTCACATTGTTTTAAAATTTTTTAAATTTAAATTAATTTTTTTGTGCAAGAGTAAAGACGCTCATTTTGATTTAATTCAGTCTCCATAATATTTTTACTTGATATTTCAAGTAAATTTTTTTTTTCTTGGTCAATGCCCTTTAAAATTGAGTTTTCCTTCCTCTTGCAGTGTATTTGGGACTTATTCTGAGAATTAGTTGTATATCTTTTATTTAATTTCTAAATTTTATATCTTTTTTATTGTTCATTTTTTTTTGCCTTTTTGTTTCGTTTTTAAACTCTGCCATTATGTCTCACATCCGTCAAGGTTATTTTAGTAAAATGTCGACACTCGACCTCTCGGGTTCTCTGGCCCTGTCATCAGTCCTCAAGTTCCTTACCGATGACAGACCACTCAGACACCGAGAATTATAGTTATACTCGTGTTCCTTTGCGTTCCCTTTTATTCAATGGCCATGTACATAGTTGAAGCATGGTTTGCACCTTTCTTTCCCGTGTTTGTCCCCGGGTGAAGGTCCCCCCTTTCAGAGGAAACCCTTTCAGAATTGCTAAAGAAGTTCTTTTCGATTCCTGTGCTGTTACGTTGTGGACCTCCTTGATATGCGAGACTTCAGGAATCTTATAGGTGGTCACAATATGGGGAAAATATTCTTTTTTCCCTTTGTCCCAGAAAAAAACATGACCATATGTGTTCTTAGGGAACTAGTGAATGCTCAACCATAGTACTGAATCGTTGAGTGCATTTGCGTTAGATTAGACAAACTTTTATTCATTTATCATCTGTCCAATCATCTCTTTTCTCCCTGCGAGGCAAACCATTTACAGAATCAATTGCTAAAATAGAGCTTTTGGAGAATTTTAAAGAACAATGCCACCTGTTTGTGTGTGCTTTGAGGTATCCCCCAACTGTAACGATGGAACCACTTACACCCTTTAAAATCATGTATGTTCCTTTGCCCCCCGGGGTACTTTCCCTTGTATTAAAAAAAAAGTCACAATATGCCTCATCTGCACCCCTTTGTTTGGCCCAAAACAAATCGTAGTGTAAACCATCTAGAATCACCAAAAACCCGTGTACGGGTTTCGTTAAAACCCCCTCGAGTATTCATAGTACATTCGTAACCATAGTCGGCGAATTTGTTACAACTGTTTTTTTCCGTGGCCTTATTGAAATTTAAATTGTCCTGATATTACCCTAAGAGACGTCGTACTGAGTGGTCTCAGATCCCTACTGTACTTATCATAAAAAACATGGACATGACACTCTGGTGTAATGCTCTCATAACCTTCAGTACTTGATTTTCCGGGGTCTTTCCCAAACCGCAAAACCCCGTCGGGGAAAAACAGACCCTGTGTTCTCAAAAAAAACCAGAACCAGGTCTTTCTTAAATTCTCCAAACCCCAGAACCGGTCGTTCTTCCAATTCGGGGGATTCGGCGCCCCAGTAAAACCCCCCCCATGGTGACATAGTTGAAATAGTACCCACCCCCGTTCACAATTCCTTTTGAACCCTTAAGCAAGTCTCGAAAATGACAACCCGTGTATGTTGCTTCAATGTTTCTGACAAGATGTTTTGGGGATGGAGTAGAACAAGTCTTTTCGATGACAATCCCCCTTTTTGTTTGCAATAACTTCAATGCAACCTGGGCCCCTTGTGCAAGATCTTTTTATAATGCGCCGTTCAATTGTTCATGGACTCGGGTGCGCAAATCAATTTATTAGGTTAGTTTTTTTAAAGGGTAGAAGTTATACATGTCCTTCTCGTAGAACCGACTCCTGTGCCCTCCCTTAGTGGGTATCTGGTTCTCACCTGCGTGTCCGGGGTCGGATTTCCCCTAACCTTTTCTACCCAAAGGGTAGAGATCATTTTTTCCTTCTTGTTGTGCCCAGATTTTTTCCCTGGGCCCTTCTACTGGATTTGCTTCCATGCGAGATTACGATTGTGCTCGACCCTTATCGTGGCATCACAAATTGAGACTTGATCGTTCCATTCGGGGGGTTACCAGCTTGGATCAGAAATCTGTTATACTGCTGCGAGTATGATTAGGGATTAAAGTCCTTACAAGAATGCTTCTCCGTAGCGCCCCCAAGCGGTCAGGCACTGGTAATTCTGTCACCCCACGTTTTCCCCCACCTATCCCTTTCAGATTTGGGGGTTGCCCGATGCCTCAAGCGTCCGAGGACGCTCAGATTGCCTTGAGTGCTCAACCACCCCTGCAATGCCTGTATTTTCGAGTGTATTTCTCCACAGGGGACGCTTGTCGGAAAAACAATTATTGCAACTAGTAATGCCATTCTTGTTGATGTCACATGCCGTCTGCAGAAAGACGTTTTGTTGCAGCTAGTGCTCTCACAGAGTGTCTGTAGTTGTTCCTAGTTTCCCGATGGTGATAACGTCCTAGTTGCATGTTTTGAAAGTAAAAGGCATTTGTTGAACCCTCCTTACTGTTGTACGAGATTAAAATAAGATCCCTTTCTCCTGGCCAACATTCTGGTCACGTGTTCGTTAGGGCAATACCAACTTTTGACCTTGTTCACTATCCCTTTCCTGTTAGGGAAGGTGGGTTTCACCTGACCATGGGTCGGTGCTATTTCTGCCGGGGGGGGAGCCCCCAAACCCTGCACTGGGTCAAACGTTCCACCATTGAGGAGAAAGAATTTTCTCCCCCTGATTCCCCCGATGAGTCAAGCGTTTGTTGACCTGTTTAACAAACGTCGTAAAGCCTTTTCTTTTTCCCGGTGAGGGAAAATGGGGATAAAGAACTTTTGTCCCATCGTATTCCATTGAACCTGGTATAGACCTTTTACAACCTGCGTACAGTGCCCCTTCACAATTGCTGTCGCGAAGAATTGATCAATCAATGCTTGATGATGGAGTTATTGCACCTACAATTCACCCTTTGGGTGCACCCCTTGATACTAGTACCTAAAAGGATGGTACTTGGCGTCCGTAATTGCTTTAGGAAATTAAACGCAAAAACATTTCCCAATCGCTTTCCCTCCCCGTACTGGGTGATCTTTTCGTAAATCGGAGATAACAAAGTTTTTCAAAACCCCAGATTTGTTACAAGGGTTTTGGCAAGTTCCCCTTTCACGAGGACGCCAAAGCTAACTGCTTCTCCACTCCTACAGGTCATTATCACTTCCTCTGATGGCATTGGATTCGATCTTCCCCTATACGTTTCAAGGCTCATGACTAATATCTTTAGAGGTTTTATAGGTAATGCCCCTTTTTGGGGTACTTAATGACGTAATCGTATGTCTAAAGCGTGGATACACACTTGAAAAGACTTGTGTATACTTGGTAAGTTGAAAAAGCCAATTTTAAAAAATCAAAAAGTCAAATGTCAATTTTTCAGATCAGAAATTAATTTCTTGGACGAGTCATCCCAGAGGGGTTTCGACTGACCAAAATAAAGTAACTGCAGTACTAAATTTTCCAACTCCCCAAAATGTGATGCCGTAAAATTTTTTGTGGGCTTAGCAGGTTTTTTTTAGATCTTTCTTGCCAATTTTTCTTCCATGCTGCTCCTCTAACTGAGTTGTTTAAAAAAGATGCTCCTTTTGTTTGGCCCTTTCCCTCAAAAAAGGGCATTCCAAACTCTAAAAAAAAAGCTAACTTTTGCTCAAATTTGAAATTTCCAGATTTTTTCTAAGCCTTTTTTTCTGACAAATGATGCTAGTTTTAATTGGCATAGGTGCCGTACTAGTCAGAAGACCCGGGCAAGTCAACGCAGTTGCATTTGCTACGAGTCCTTACGAAGGGTGAACGTAATTTTACAGTAACTGAGCAAGAAGTTTAGCAATAGTATGGTTTTAAAAACACTTCCCAGACATTATTTTTTCAGTACTCTGTTTATGTCTTGACAGATCATGCTCCCCCTGTACCCTTATTCCGAACAAACAATACTGGAAAGGGTTTGCAGATGGGCCTTGATACCCAAAGGTTCAAAACCCCCCTTTGAGCATTTTCCCGGCAAGCAAATTGTATCGCGATGCCTTATCGCAATGTTAGTATAGTAACTGCAGACCCTCCATTTTGTGCTGAAGAGTAAAGAATGCTCAACGAACAGATCCCCTGTGGTTGGTGTTTTTGTTTTCCCGCTCCAGGAAATCTTATTCTGAATGTAAAACCACCCACCCACAGTGACTTTCTCTTTAACCAAGAAATTTGTATCGAACAGCCGAGTTGGGTATCCTAGCAGAAGAGTAACCCGTTAGTAATTCCCCCAGTACTTGAATGACCTTACACTAGTTCACGATGTACCCCGTGTTGCACACCCTGGTATGGATGTTCAGTAAAACAAGCCCGATTGAAATACTTTTGGCTCGTATGGCAAATGTATTTCTGAGTATTTAAGAAAGTTGCTGCATGCAACATAAAAGGGAATTCTAATGGTCCTAATCCATCCGTGATCCAACTATAGGAAACCCTTTGGGGAAGAGTTGCGTAGATTTTTTTAAATAATTTCCCAAAGTTCCCTCCAAGGGAACAAACATCTGTGTGTTAGGTAACCATTTCACCAGATATTGTGAGTTAGTTCCTATTTCAGAAAGACTGCCGAGACAGTAGCTAAAGCGTTTAAAAAACGCATTATTGGGAGGAATACCACCCCCTAAATCCCTAGTAAAGATTGGAGGTAATTCTGTAATGAAATTTTGAAAATTTGTGTACCTTGTACAAGATCTCAAATCCACCTTGTTCCTCATCATCCTCGCAATGGGTTGCGGAACGAACCAAAAGAAAAATACTTTATTCTTGAGAGCCACATCAATCCCAATTGAAAATTGGGGTGAAGTTTTACCTGATGTCGTGTGCTATAAATTTTGCTTACAATGTTCTATAGGTGACACCCACATTATGCATTTATGGTGAGAAAAGTTTACCTTTTGAGTTGTTATATTTAATCCCAAACCAAATTAAACCTGTGATTTCGTAGCAAAATGTACCAGCTTGCTCAAAATGTATTTTAAAGAATCCGTGAAACACTCATAAAACAACACTGAATTTACAAAGTCGAAACTCGAGTAAACCATCCAAAAACAAAATAGGTTCGGATTTTTTGCTGACTAATTTTAAAAAACTCTGCAAAGCCAAAACTTGATCAAAAGTTGTTGGTCCTTATCGGGTTGGGAAAATATCATGGTAATAGTATAAGGTTAGAGGAAATTTGTACGGTCAGTTAAAGAAAAGCATTGGATCAATGAAGTTATATTGATGATAATAGTTCCCAAACCCCGACAATGTGACAGACTCTGACAAACCTCCCGATCCCGTACTTCTTCCCCTTTATACTCAGTAGTGATAACCTGAAAGTGTTTTCCCTCTACACGACAGGTATTGAGAAATCCCCAAAATACTTTGTAACTTCAATTCAGATTTGCCTCAAATAAGCATGATTACCCAAAGCTAAAAGGTTTGATCCTCCCGGATGAACCCCTTCTGCATAGCCATCTTACCCCAGCAAGGGTTTGGGGTTAAAAATTAAAAAACTGTATAGATGAATAAATTACAGTATCAACTTTTCAGTATTCAAGAATTTTTTTTTTTTTGGGTTTATGTTCTCCCCCATTCTGGAGTTAACAGTCTAGATTTGCGGCACCCAATTGCCTTTTGTTAAAAAATCTTTCTTTTAATATTCCTTTCCCCAGAATCCGTAGATCACACGAAACAGTCGATCGTCAAAATTTTTTTTTATCATTTTAAAACTCAACGTAGAGTTCGTTGTTCTTTGTTGAGTTTTAATTGTACTAGATCCTTGTATTGCTTACAGTTTCAGTTACGTAAGCTTCATTCCCCAAAGTTCATTATTATCTATAATGTTTCATGTTGTTACTTTGCATTGTATAGAATCAGCCCAAGCCCTATACCCGCCTCCTTTTGTATTTGTTGTAGTCGGGGACTACGTTTTCGTCGCCGAGTCTCAGTAGTGTAACCAGTACCGTCTCGTATAGTAACCGTTACCCTAACCCCGCCGTTGACCAACGACCAACCCTCTTGAGCACGGTTTTCATATTGTGCTGAGCTGCATTTTTCAAAAAAACCCACTACGGGGGGGCTGGCAGCCCCGGGAGTCAGTATTACGAGTGTAACCAAGGGACAGGGAAAAGGCTGCGGGCTCTGTCCACATAACGCAATTATAAGTAAAACAGCCTACGTGAGTATTTCTTCCCCAATCCCCGTATCGAAATCCCACATGATACAGCTTGCCTGAAAAAAAACGATGTTAAGCCCCCCTTTTCGTATTACAAGCAACTGCGACACGAATCAGGAACAAGGAGATAAAATACGACACTAAGTGGGACCTCTGCAGATCCTCCACAAAAAAATCACAAAACTCCCCCTATACGAATTTTAAATTCAGCATAAGAAAATCCCCCCGTGCAGTACACAGACACCGTGCAAATTAGGTCAGAAGCACGCCAGGACCCGAGTTTCAGAGTGTCTATGCGACACACAAAACCCAAAACAAGTCGAAAATCACTAAGTCTAGACGATGTTCAAGAAAAAGAGTCCCACGAACCCAAACAAAATGGACAGAGGGGGATCTTCCCAAAAAGGCCAAAAAGGGATTTGGCATTTTCAAAACACGTCCCAAAACCCCAACGGTTAGACCAGACTGAATACTTTTGGCGAGGTTGTACACCCCCCTCCCCCGATCACGTGATAGCTCCGGGGACAGTTGCTGCTCACAAACAGAAGCCGGGGGGAAACGAGCAATGAGGATAATTACAGTAGTTAAACTGTTAGACAATCAAAACTTGAACTATGAACACATAATAAAATTTGAAAGGGTTTCATCCTACCCCAACAACTAAGTCAAATAAAAATATGAAGTAAAATTTTTTTAGATTTAGCTTTTTCGCAAATATAAGCAATATAAAATTATATGAAAAGGCAATATAAATATACATTAATAAATACTCATTTTCATTGTGCCCCTTCGGGGGTTAAAACAGTAACAATGCAAAAGACGTCTCCAGACTTTTTAATAAACCCTTATGACCTGTACCATTTTCCCCCCCTTTGTAGTCCATAAAACACTCTTGACAACTTTGGGGAACCCGGTTTTAAATATGTTTTAAAATAAATAATAAACTTCAAAATACCCCTTTAAAACAAAAAATGAATTAAGATGTGATCATAAAAGGGAGAGATCATATAAGATTTTAAAGGTAAACACAACAAAAATGTTTTTCTTGAAATAAAGTCGGGAAAAAAAACAAAATTTTATTTTACCCAAATATGAAAATATAAGTCGGGGAATATGGGGAAAGAAAGATTTCTTCGGTTTTTTTAACCCCTGGAGGGTTAGCACCAGGAAAAGCCAAGAAAGTCAGGGCGTCTCGGGACTGTCTTCTTATTTCCATTGGGTCCTCAATTTGCCCCCCAGGATGCGCCCCACCCAGTTGATAACACCCAGGCCCCTACTTGTGCTTGGGGGATTGACAGCAGGTGTAAAGAAACAGACTTGATAACGGTGTAAAGAAGCACGTCGAATTTTTTCTACCCCGCTGGAATCGAACCCGGGCCTCCGTGTTAAGAGAGGCTTTAGCCCCCTGGCCCCCGGGGCACCGTTATAAAAGGAAATAAATTTAAGATAAACTCTGGGGAACCTAACTAAAATTTTTGTGAAAAACACCCAAAACCGGGTCCAAAACTATTGGGGATGCCATAACTTTCCGGGATCCCCTAATTTTCTGGGGATAACCATAACTATTCCGAAGATACCCATAACTATTCCAGGGTCCCAAAAACTATTCCGAGGATACATAACTTTTCCCGGGGGATCCCCCAAAAACTTTTCAGAGGATAGCATAAAAATTCAGGGTAGCATAACTATTAAAGAGGATAGCCAAAAACTTTAGAGGTAAGCCATAACAGCTTACTCTTTTAAACCCCCGGGGAGCTGGGCCCTAAGGGGTTTTGTGATAGCAAGATAAAGTGCACTAGGGGATTGTTTCAGTAAGAGGTTTTTTTGGGCCCTTTGATTAAAAGGGTTTATTGTTCCCCTTTTAAACAGGTTTGTAGGATTTGTTGTCAGATTTATTCTATGAATTCACACGAAGCCATAAAACGGGAGGACAAGTTTTTTTCAGGGCTCATTTAAATTTATTTATTAGTGACGTACAGATGGAAATCTCGAACATGTTGTGATTCCCAGAGTTGGCTTATCAATTTAATTTTTGTATGGTGTGTTTTTAGTTAATTTAGGTGTTCTTAGAAACAGTATTTTTTTTAATAAAATTTAAGTTGAAAATGGAGATTGGGATGATTGGTAGTATCGTTCGACATCTCTTCCAGTCCAGCCCTATTTTGACATAGAAAAGAGGGTAAGTCTTAACTCCGTGTCTTCCTTTGCAGATGACCCCCCCCCGGTCCCATGGAGTGACTTCCACGAAGACTCCAAGTGGACTCAACCAAATCTTCAAAGGGGTCACCCTAAAAAATATAAAAGTTAAAAACGGGGAGAAATTTCAACTACTCAATATAGGAAACTTGAAATTAAAAATGTGTCAGGGTATCGAAAATTCTAACCCTACAATGGCGAAAAGTAATATGAAAAACCCGGGGTGATATGTCAGAGGGTTCGCCTTTAAAAACCACAAAAATGCATCTACATTCTGCAGGAAAATGATAGGGTGGATAAAGAAAACCTTCAAAAATAGGCGCCAAACCCACGATGATTCTCTTCAATTCGCTTGTGCTCTTAGGCTGGAAACTGCTGTACCTAATGGCCCCCCTTTAAGGCTGGGGACTTGCAGCATGGGAGTGTATAAGAACTTTCCGGCACAATAAATACAATAAGGACTTAAACATGGGCGGTTTTAAAATCCTTGTCTGTATTCCTCGAACGCGGCGAGGGAATGCATGATAATGTACACTGGAAGGTCCTGGAAGGTTGGTACCAAACTTGCACACGAAAATCCCTCCATATGAAAACAAAAGACTCGGCAGGAGATGCAAAAAAAAAATTCCCCCAATGAAAAACAGGGGCGCCACGAGTACACTGAGAGACAACACAATAAATTCCGGGGCCCCGACTGTTCAATTGCCTCCCAGCATACATAAGGGGGGGTTACCTATAGCCCCCGGCTGTCTTCAAGAAGGCAGGCAGGACCCAAAAACAGTACCCCGACCAACCGGGGTGTGGTTCTACTAAGTTGTTGGCCAGCAGTAAAACCGGTTGATCAGACCCGATCCACCATGAGGTTGGTCCGACCGGGCGGGGGGGCGTTCCCCCGAAACCCTTCCAGGTAAATCCCGGTAAAAAAGCCCCTTCTTTTACCACTATTCTGTTATGTCTTCCAATGTTTTGCCTCTGTCCAGGAATTGTTGTTATAACAAGAATAACGAGTAGAATGCTAAAAAAGAATATATTAAAAAATTCCCATACATTCCCCAAAGGCTACCATGTAAGGAAATGATTGTAAAGCTGCGAATGAACCCAAAGTTAAATACTCGATTATTATTCAAACAACAGTACAACGAACGGGGGTTTGGAAAGAGTTCATTTAAAAGTTAAAAACGATGGAGATACAGACAAAAATGAAAAAAACGATAAACACCGGGATTTAACCCCCTTCGACCATGAAAACGCTCTAGATATCTGTGAACATAGACCAAGTCCAGTCAAACTCAACTGATAGAAGGGGAAAACGGAGAATAACTTTGCGATCAATGAGGTCAAAGATACCATAAAAAAAAAATCCTGGGAAAACGAAAAAAAGTAATAAGTACTACACATAAATTGAACTTAAGCTAATGTTCCAGGTTTTAAAAAAAGATAGCTTATACGAGCACTGTTAGTCCCGTGAAATTTAGTGTGGAAAATAATTTTCCCAAAATTTGCGTATATTTTTTATAATGTAAATATACCCGATTTTTAAAAAGAATATTTCTCTAAATTTTTTTTAAAGAATAGAACCGAAGGGGAAACTCTGCGCCTGCACGACGGCAGGGAGGGGACCCATTGTTTGAAAGTGGGGAAAGGCACGTTAGGAAATTGCATAAATTTTTGTCGCTCTACGGGTTATAAAAGGGTTAATGGAGCATTAAGCAGATGGACGGCGCTTTGAACCCCACTAAGTTTTCTATTTATGTTGAGTTTTGGCCCGATTTTCTTCATATTTAGGCAGGGGTTTTGTATAATACACCCAAGTAGTCTCCAGACAATTGGTGAGTCTTATTACTTAAATTCTCCCTTTGTGAATGTATTTACATTTTAAATTTAATATACAGTCCACATATTTATATTAATGTTTTACCAGAATTCCCATGATGTATATTTATTTTTAAATTAATTGGCCAAATGACTTGGGATATGACAGTAGTAGGTATCAAAGGGAAAATTTTTTGCAACCTATGTGTCCTAAAATTCCTACTTGTCTCTGTAACCTTGATAAAGAATAAATTTTCTTTTTTACCATTTTTGGTATGTACCCCATGGGTTGCCCAGGTAAAATTTAAATTTTTCCCCATTAGTTGCCCGTTGGTCCTTGATCGAATGGAGTAATTAGTGGTAATTAATTAGTGAAATTTAATTTCTTAATAATTATATGGAAATGACGAAGAAAGGGGGATGTTAAGTTTCCCAAAAATTTCTTTAAAGTGTAGTGGATTATAATTATTTCAATACTAAAATTTTCTAAGCCCCAAATTGGCAAGGTAAATCAAGCTGGTAAGATTTATATTAATGAGTATTTAAAATTTAATTTATAATTTCCTTTCATGTGTAAATTTCTAAGCTCAGGGCATAGGATTCAATTAATGCATTTAAAATTTATTTATAAATTTTTACATGTGTAATTGCTAAGCTCAATTGTAGCTAAAATTTTAATGATTTTTAAAGTTTATATTTTAATTTCCTTTCATGTAAATTTCTAAGCTCAAAATGCCGGGAATTTTTCAAAAGGGGGTA
>NW_026509944.1:0-14615 GCF_026875155.1 Cherax quadricarinatus | reverse complement strand
AAACTTGTGAATTATAAACTGGTTTTAGTTATAAAGTTAAAATAAAGGAGAAAATTATAAAAAGGGACTAAAATTAAGTAATGGTAAACAAAGTTAAATGGACAGGTGGTCACTATGAAATAATATTGGTTTAGGAGTAAGATCTGATTTGTAATATTAAATAAATTGAGCAGTTTATTGCACAATAAAAGTAAAAAAAAATGAGGTAGTTGGTACTAGCTAGCAAAAGATAGTTTTGGTACTTGCAAAAAAGTAATTGGAATATACACTAATTGCATACACAATGAAAAGTGACTAAAAAAACAAGTAGTGATAAACAAAATTAAATGGACAGGTAAGAATAATGAATATTATTAATTTGGAGTAAGATTTGACTTGTAGTTTAAAATTATGAGCAATTAATAGCAGTAAGAAAGAAGTATAGAGTATTGGAGGTAGTTGGCATTAGCTAGTGATGAAAAATAATAAAAATAATTATGCACAAGGTTTCTGTTAGTTATTTTATATAACCATAGTACCCTTGGGTGTACAATGTATTAGTTTATATGATATTGTTTTTCATATAACTTTTTTTATATAATCATAGCACCATGTGTGCAATGCATTAGTTTATGCATTGTCCTCTTCGCTTTCGGGCTGAGTGGACGCACTGTGCAAACAGCTCCTGCTTTCTCTGGTGCGCAATGCTGTATAGTCCTTGTGGCTTAGCGCTTCTTTTTGATTATAATAATAATAATCTGGTGCGCAACTTCCTGTTTTCACCAAGATGGCTGCCAGCTACCGCAGGAGGAGCAAAACCGTGTGTGTTGACATTGTTAAAGGGGCAATTTACCCTACGAATGCCTCTGTTTTATTACCAATGATTATACGGGACACGTTTGGCATTGAAGTGGAAGAATTACACTGAATAGCACTTAATGGTTCATCACGAATCTTCATAAAGTTCTGCACAGTGGAGGCATATGAAAGGATGGTGACTCAGTACCAGGAGAAGAACATCACCATATCATCTGGTCTGGAGGTACGCCTGTGGGATGCCTCAAAATACTACACCTGGGTGAGGATCCGCAACGTTCCTTTCGAGGCAGACGATGTGGATATCAGAGAGACTTTTCAAAGATATGGTGAGGTGCATGATATAACTTTAGTTCGATGGACGGAGGGAATCTATGAAGGTTTGCCGGCTGGATCTTACATCGTCAAGATGTCTTTAAGAAGACCTATTCCATCGTATGTTGTCCTGGAGGATTTTAGGACACAGCTGTATGTGACCTACGCGGGACAACGCAAGACGTGTCGCCTGTGTGGCGCTTTTGACCACAGGCGGCTGGAATGTGGTAAAGCAGCAGCCCCGCGGCCCTTTGGGGAACAGCAAATATTCCCAGAGTCGCAGGCGGAACCTCTGCCGAAGATTTTGAGTGCAGCAGGCAAAGGTAATTGGGCGGACGAAGTGGAGGGCGAGGAAGAGAATTGTGTGACGCTACCAGTGGCTTCGGATGCTTCCCCGCAAACGAGCCCGGGAGTTGAGCAGCAGCCTGTGGGGGTGGGAGAGACTGGTGATCCACAGGAGTTATCTACGCCCCTACAGGAGATGATTAAGTCTTTCCTGGACGTGCCTGCGGAGGAGAACCCATCTACAGACAGGATAAGATAAGATAAGATAAGATTTCGTTCGGATTTTTAACCCAGGAGGGTTAGCCACCCAGGATAACCCAAGAAAGTCAGTGCGTCATCGAGGACTGTCTAACTTATTTCCATTGGGGTCCTTAATCTTGTCCCCCAGGATGCGACCCACACCAGTCGACTAACACCCAGGTACCTATTTGCTGCTAGGTGAACAGGACAACAGGTGTAAGGAAACGTGTCGAAATGTTTCCACCCGCCGGGAATCGAACCCGGGCCCTCCGTGTGTGAAGCAGGAGCTTTAGCCACC
The DNA here is from genome assembly GCF_026875155.1 of Cherax quadricarinatus. Lineage (NCBI taxonomy): Eukaryota > Metazoa > Arthropoda > Malacostraca > Decapoda > Parastacidae > Cherax > Cherax quadricarinatus. Next base: position 12,682 of record NW_026509944.1, on the reverse strand, counting down.
AGGCCACCGGGCCTGATGGTTGAGAAGGACTTGATTGAGCAGATTCCAGGGCCTCTGGGGTCAGAGCCTGGCATGTTGCAGTTGCTACAGGTGGAAGCTGAGGTGCACAAGGGGAATGGAAATACTGATATGGAAATTGACGGCACATCTAGAAAGAGAGCTGGAGGCTCGTCGGATGAGGTTATAACACCAGCTCAGCATTCAGGGAAGAAGACGTGGGCGGGAGTGATTAAGAAGGGTCAGGGTAGTGCACGGGGGGGGGGGGGGGGTCCAGGCGGGAAAGAGTGCCGGGAAAAGACAGACGCAGAAAAAAGTGGAACAGACAGGACCAGAGACATAGGGAAAGCCACCCTTTCAAATTTTTTAAGAGTCTAACGATAAAAGTGAAGGGGCCTTAAGCTGACGGTAAACGAGTATGGTTGGAGGATTTTTTTGGGGCTTTTTTTAACATTGATTGTGTTTTATTCAAGAACAAAATTTTTTAGTATGGCAGAGGTTGAGGCTGAACGGTTTTAGGTGTATGTTGCTAGTTCGGGGAAAATTAAAGGGTGGGGGTGGCGGGAGTGAGGGAGTCCAGCCCTTTCCACGTGCTCAAGGGGGAAGGGGAGGGGAGGGGGAGGGTGGGAGGGTGGGGGGATAGGGGTGTATTGAGTTGTTTTTGGGGATATATATACCGGCCAATAGTAAAATAAGGGAAAAGGTAAAATTTGAAAGGGAGGTTTTGCTTTTCTACTGCGGGATTTCCCATGGTTTCTATATAGGTGGGGTTTGGAAAATTGTGAAAATGGGAAAAAAGGTGTGGGCCCGAGAGGGGCAGGGTGTGTGTTTGGGGGTATTGAGGGATTTGTTGAGGGATGCGGGGGGGGGTTTTATGAATGTCAGGGGCGTGGGTGGAAAGTGACACCTTTTATGCGGAGGGGTTTGGTCAGGTTTGGACATTATATAAAAACTAGAGATATGAAGTAAAAAAGTGTAATGCGATAGATTTAGGTTTTTCGGCCCTCGTGTGTTTTGAGAGATGGAATTGGAATGGGAAGGATGGTTCGTGGGTATGTGGGTTTTTGGGAAAAATGAATGTGAGGCTACTTCAGGGGGGAGGGGGGGGGGTTGTTTTTTAGGGAAGGGTGGAAGCAACTATGGGAGGTCGCAACGAAGAGGAGGGTTTTGGGAAAGGGTGGGAAAAGCACTTTAAAAATTGCAGATTAGGGAGTTTACCAGCATAGAGGCGGGATGAGGCGAGGTGGGGTATGGTTTACAAAATATTTTAGAGGGGCAGCAAAATGATTTTTATAAAGGGGGGGGAAAGAGGGGTTTAGACAGGAAAAAATAAAGTTTTAAGGGGAAGATGAGGGATATACAAAATTCTCTTTTGTTTTGCGTACGTTGGGGGAGGTTTGAGGAGGTTCTATGGGGTGAAAAAACCACAGGATGCTTTTTAAAGAGTTTTGGAATAGGCAACAGATGCCACGATTATGGGTTTAGGGGTGCAAAGGGTGGGGGGTATAGGGTGGGGCGGTATTAGTACCACCGATGGAATGGAAATTAGTGATCTTTGGTTTGGGGGGGGAAAAATTTAAGGGGGGAGGGAGGAAGAGGGGGGAGAGATTCTGGGAGAAGGAATTCGAGGTTTTTAGGGAAGGGGGAGAGCGGTAATGGAGGGTTGGATCAGTGAGGAGAGGTGGAGGAGGCGGTAAAGGGGCTTTGAGTAGGGGTAAAGCGCGGGCTTTGATGGTTTTCCAAGATTTCATTTACAATTGGGATTGTATGAAGGAATGTTGGTCCTGTTGTTTTGTTGAAGGAAAGGGGGGTGTGGGGGGGGAAAATCGCAGGCATGGGGGTAGTATTTTTTGGTCTAAAAGGGGAGGGGGGGGAAGCCCTTTGGGGGTTTGTTTTGGGCGATACCCTCATTGTGCAGATTAAAAATTTTTTTGCAAAGGGTTTTAGGTAACGTTGAAAAAGGTGCTTGACGGTCCTAAAAGGGTCAGTGTGGGATTCCGGTCAAAGTTGGGGGCGTGAGGGGCAGGGAAGGAATTAGGGATTTGTGGAGTGAAGACAAGGGGGGGTCTTGGGGATTGATTGGAAGCAGGCTTATGACGTGTGATGCATAGTTGTGGAGTATTTTAAAAAACGGGGTTTTTTGGGGATGAGATTGTGCGGGGGGCGATTTTTGTATATCCCTGAACGGTAAGGGTCGGTTTAAAGGGGAAGTTGGGGTTGCCGGGGTTTGGGGGATGGGTTTGCAACAGGGTTGCCCTTGTTCAAATAATTTTTGATGCAGCGGGGACCCTTTTTATAGGCTTATAGAGGAAGGAGTGTGGGAAAAAGGAGGGTGGGACAGGGGGAGATGGGGTTTTTGGGGGTTTTGTGGATGACACCACATTTTTGGTGGGGGGAAAAATTGGATTGGGGAAGTGGGACGTATAATAGAGTTTTTTGGGGGGCGAAGGGTGGGGGTTAATGGAAAAAAGTAAAAGTTATTGGGTGGCCGGGGGGTGGGGGGGGTTGGGGGAACATACGGGTGGAACGTAGGGATAAAATTAAGATATGTGGGGTTGTGTTTATGGCGGAGTTAGGGAGGCGCAGAGAATAAATTAAAAGGAAGTTGGGTAGGCGATGGGTAGGATGCGGGGGGGGGCTGGGGATGAAACATTGCAGCAGGGGTGGTGGTGAAAATTTACACTTGTGTACAGAAAAGGTGGGGCGTGGCAGAAAATATCCCCTGAGGTCGTGCGTTTTCAGGAACTGGAAGGGTAGTTTTGAGGTATGTGTGGGGTTATGGGAAAACCCATGGCCGGAAGGAGGTGATGATGTGGGGTCGGCAGGGGGGGATGGGTCTTATACTTTGGACACACGAAATGAAGGCAGTGTATGTGAAGCACGGTATTTGAGGGGGGGGGGAGGGAGGGGGTAGAAGGGTGGGGGAGGTCTGGAGGATGTGCGAAAAAAGGTGGAAAAGGGGAAAGCCCCGGGTGGAAGATATGGTGTGAAATTTTTTGGGAGTAAAGGAAACAAAAAAAGTGGGGTAAGTAGGCTGGGGAGGGGGGTTGGCGGGTACAGTGTACAGGGAGTAGCTATCCCGTGTATGATTGGAAGGGCATTTGGGGAAGACTTTTGGAATATCAGATTAAAACCAAGGGTTCGTGAAGTGGTTTTAGATTTTTATGGGAATTCTAGCCCAAGGTCAGCGCTATATAGAATGGGTTTGTAGGTGCTGGCCCTTTTTTGCATTGGGGGAAAAGGGGTGGCTTTTCATGTTATTATTTTTGGAGAACTTGGGTTTTGTAAGGACATGGTTAGCGAGAGTTTTGGGTATAGTGGAGGGGGGGGGGAAAACATTTCGACTTTGAGGGCTTGCATTTTTGTTGGGAGGGGTTTCCCAAAGGGCATTCGGGGGAGTGATGTATGTTGGCAGATTTTTTTTTGTGTCTTGGTGATGTGGGAGGTGGGGGGTGAAAGTGGGTGAGGCACTTGCGGCGAGTGTGTATGTAAGTTGCAGAAATAGGCTACATTGGGAGGTTGTGGGTAAATAGTTTTTTCCCTTTGGGGTTTTCGTAATCTGTGGTAGGTGTAATGTTTGGGGGTTTTTGGTTAGTTTTTGGCTGGATTGAGCTGTTTTCTCCCTAAACTGGCTTTTTTTTTCTTTTTTAGATTAGTGGAGGTGGAAGGTGGAAAAAAGTGGTGGTAGTGGTTTCATATGGGTGTAAGTCGTTAGGAATGAGGGGGGGGGGCGTAGGGGGGGTGGAAAAGGGGCATTTTGGGTTTAAAGGGCAGGGGTTTTGATTTTGGGTCAGGTACGAAAATTGGCATGGGGGAATGTGAGTTTTTGGTTTTTTAAGCAGATAGCATGGGGGCAGGGGGTGGGAGGGGGTGGCTTTCTGAAATGTCTTTTGCCAGGTTGGTGTTGTTAAGATTTGGGTAGTAGCCCGGTACAGTTTTATTGGAGCCCCTAAGTTATATTTTGTAACTTATCGTGCAGAGTAAGTTGATAATGTCTGGAAAAATTGCTAATAAAATATATATTTGTTGAAAATGTAATAATAAAAAATTGGAATTGTATTGTTGTGGTTACAAATTTTGGTACTGTTACCCTATTAGTTGGTATTTTTGTCAAAAATTACTATCTATATATTTTTTAAGTTTTTAGTTAGTTTTATTTTATACGAACAAATGTAATGTGTTGTGAGTTAGTGCAAGTGGATTTTTTTTGCATGGGGGAAAAAAGGAGAAAGTGTAATGTAAAATGATTTGGGTCTGAAATCATTGAAAATTTTTACATGTATTTAGAAGGCAGGAAAGGTTGTGAGGATTGTCAAATAGTATTAATTCTTATGTAAATTTTTATGGAATCAGGGTGTAATAATGTTCACTTTTTAGCCCGGTGTAAGTATTGATATTATAATGCTTTTGTAAAATAATTTTGATTTATGAAAGTATAATAAGGTTTTAGCTTTGGTAAGGGATAAAAAAGCATAGGGGATGGGGAATTTTGCAAGCCAAAGTAATCAGCGTATGAATTTAGAAAATGAAAAAAATTTATTTTTTGTGGAGGAGTCGATAAGGGGTTCTTGTATTCCCTTATTTTTTGTATTCTAATGTATTTTCAAATTCAAAAACTGAAGGGGTTTGAGTGGTGACGGAGACATGTTACTAGGCAAAAAGGGGGGGGGGGGGTGAAGAGTCAGCAATGTGTTTTAAAAAACCCACCACCGTGCCAAAAATTGATTGTTATCATGAGGTATATGAGGGCTAGGGTGGGATTGGTTTCTTAGTGGATGATGCCATCATGTTCAGTATTTCCCTTTTATTATAGTCAGCCCTTTTGATGGCTGGATTGTGTTTTATACATGTTTTTCAATGAAGTTTAAAATCTTATAAATGTATAAGAGATGTCTGAGTTATAAAGGGGAAATGGTAGTTTTTCAAGGGGGGGGGGAGGGTAAACATTATAGGTAGGCTATCGTTTTTTATTATAGACCATCTTTTATGTGGTACGTACATAAAGTAGTGTTTGATTGGAGTGCAACAGCCAGTCTGATGTCATTATTAAGTGCTTCTTTCTTATTTGTGTGTCACGGAGATTTCGTTTCTGTTGTTTTGTTAATTTTATTATGTACCCAATTTTTTTGTACCTGAGGGAAAAAAAAAAAAAAAAAAAAAAAAAAAAAAAAAAAAAAAAAAAAAAAAGTTTATATGAAATTGTTTTTGATATAAAATTTCTTTTTAATATGAGTTGTGTCAGGTTTTGGTTTTAGTTTTTTGTGGTTAAGTTGTTCCGGGGTTTTTTTAGTAATGTTGTCTTATAAAGTTTTTCCCTTTTTTGTTTTTAAAGATTTATGTTTTTCCATCCTGTATATGTGTTTTTTAAAAAAAAAAAAAAAAAGTTTTTTTTGTTGTTGTCTTACATAAAAATTTTTTCCCGGGTTTTTGGTTTAAAATCAATTTTGTATCCAAATGTATACTGTTTTAAGTCAAATTTTGTATAATATACATGTATACTATTTTTTTAAAAAAAAAAAAAAATAAAAATAAAAAAAAAAAAGAAAAAAAAAAATTGTAGTGTCTTGTGCGGTTACAGTGCGGCGGTGAATGTGAAAAAATTTTTGGTTTTTTTCGGATCATAGAGGAGTTGTGGGGGATGTAGTTATGGGGTGGGGAAAGGAGGGGTTATCTTTTTGGAAAATTGAATTTTAAATTTATTAAAGAGAGGGGGAAAGTCGTTTGTTTTTTGGGGCCCAAAATGGGGGAAGGGCCTTGTGGGTGAAGCCCTGGAGATGTGGTTTTGGTTAATTGGGGGGAAAACCCGTTACCCAAAAAAAGCGAATTAAGGAATATTTATTGTAAAGGGGGGTGAGATATAATCATTTAAAGGGTAGGGTTTCCCAAGCGATTTTAGGGGGGGCAGTTGTGCAAATGCTTTGTACAAGCGAATGAAAAATTTCCTGTTATGGGAAATTGAAAAAATTTTAAGGGGAAACCCTAAAAAAATTTTCCCAAAACGAAAGGTTTGAGGGGGGAAAGGGTTTAAAAGGGGGGAAAAATCGAGGAGGTTTTGGGGGGAGATGGCCATGGGGTGGTGGGGTTTGGGGAAATTAAACAAAAAGACGTGGGAAGGAAAATTGGGTTAATGGGGTTAAATTTTGTTGGGTTTGGTATGCGGGGGTTTATAGAGTGAATCAGGTGGGGACGAGGGACGGAGGGTATGGGTGGGTTTTATTAAATTCCTTGGGAAAAATTTTGAAAATGAAAAGTGTTGGAATAAGTGAAATTGCTTTGCAGTCTTTCGGTAGGTTTGTGCAGTGGAGCTGATGGAGCTTATCTTTTGGGTGTTGGGAGGGCCGATAACGGAGTGTGAGCCCTTGGGGGTTTATCTGGGGTGCAATTAGGAAAAGGGCCCGGGAATTTGAGGGTTGCCCGGGCGACTTTTATTTTCCCAAAATTAAAAACGTTTTTGGAAAGTTTATTCTTTTTAAAATGAAGCGGGAGGGGTTTTGGGAAAAAAACCCCAAAGGTTGGCTGTGGTCGCCCTAGTTCCTAAAGGTGAGCCCTTTAAGGGTTTAAAGTTTATCTTTGAAACCCGGGTTATTATGTGGGGACTAAAAAAAAATTTTTGGAAGGATTTGGCTAACAGAAAAAAATTTGCCCTGGGCAAGTGATTGACAAGGGCAATTTGGGGTCCCGGGCAGGTCTATGTAGAAGGTACGGTTATGATTAGAAGTTTTATTGAAAAAAAGGAGTAAGATTGGGGGGGGGGGGGGGGGTTTTGGTATAGTTTGGAGGCGGCATATGATAGTGGGACGGGGACTTTTATGGAAGATCATGGAGGGCAAGGGTTTGGGGGGGAAAAAATTATATATGGGCCAAATTAATGTATCAGGGAAACCCCTTGCGGTGTGCAGGTAAAATGGGGAGGTTGGGAAAACAAATTTTCAGAGGGGAAGGGGGTTTTTGGTAAAGGTTTTGTCCCCTTTCACAAATTTTTTTTGTTGTTTTAAAAGACCCTTTTTTTTAGAGGGAAAAGGTTTTATTGGAAGCAAAGGGGATGGGTTTTGTAAGGGGTGGGGGAGCGGGCATTGTTGGATATGCCCACGATAGGGCGTTTTTGGTGAAAGAAAAAACATGGATTTGCTTTGGGGAGAAAAATTAGTGAAAGTTTTTTAAAAGGCTTCTGGCATGGGCGATTAAAAACGGGGAAAAAAGTATTTTGAAACTTGGAAAAAGGGGCCTTTAGGAAGGAAAGGTTGCTTTAAAAGGGGGGAAAGGGTGGACCCAAATTAAGATATTTTGGGACCCCCCCCCTTATGTAAGTGATATAAGTTAGCACAACAATTTAAACCGTTGGGTATCGTTGATAGTGTTTGAAGCGGCCCCAGTGGTTTTTAAAAAGCTGCTAATTTTTAAATTTTTCAACAAAGGGTGGTTTCAACGAATGTGTATTTTGTAGTAAAAAAATAGGCATTTTTAAGTTAAAATTTTCCCATTTCTTTTGTTGTGAGTTAAAAAGGTTTCAAAAAATGTTTTTAGATTCATTTGGGGAACAGGGGCGAATGGTTAAGTAGGGGCGGTTTTTTCACACTCCCCGGGTTTGGGCCCTGGAGGGCGGGTCTTTTAGTTTTCAAAAAGAGGATTAATAAAATATTATTTTAAAAGTAGTTATAAGCGGGGGGGGGGGGGGCGAAAGAGAAAGGGGCCCTTTATAGGGGTACATTTTGGAAAATGTTGAAGGTGGTGGGGGGGGGGTTGGGAAGTTCAAGAAATTGGTGAGGCCCTTTTTTATGGGTCTTTATAAACGTGGAGGGATCCTTCATTATTAAAATTTAGAAAATTTTTGATAGGGTAGTGGTAAGGCTGTGGTTTGCCGGCATTGAAGGAGTTTATCCGTGTTTTATTGGCGTAAATTTTTGGGGGGGTTTTTTTTCAAAAATTTCGGTTTTAAAAACCCAAGTCAGAGAAATTATGTTTTAGATTTTTTAAAGGAAACTTGCCCTAGGAATGGTTTTATTCTTAAGAGAATTTCGAGAGGATGGGGAATGCAAAGGGGGGTGGGGGATTGGGGACTTTTTATCAAAATGGTGTTTTTTGCGATTTTTATTGAACTCTTAAGGGTTTTGGGTGGGTAAGGCCTTTTTAAAGGTTTTGTGGGGGGGAGGGGGTTTTTTAAAGGGTTTTAGGGGTTTTAAATTTTTGATTAACTGGGGTGAATTTAAAAAGGGGTTTGGAAAGCGATTGGGTATTTTGATTCGGATAATTATTATTGATTGGGGATATGAGGGAGGCAAACATGCATGCAAAAAAATTAATGCATTGGCAGGCAACTTTTTTTAGGACACAGGTAGGAAAAATGGAGGGGGATGGGGGGAGAGATTTTTGTGAGGGTTATTTGAAATTTCAAAATTTTTAAGGGGTTTAAGGGGTTTTTCAAAGTGGGTTTAAAGGGGGTTACAAGGGCTTTTTTTCCTGAAAGGGGAGTTTTGAGGCATGGGGGAGCTGTTTTTTTTGGATGTTTAAATTTAGTTTTGTTTTTATTCAGGGGCAAAAGGGTTTTTGGGCCCCCAGGGTTTCAGGTAATACAAAAGTTTTCATTTTTAAGTGTTTCCCCCCCCCCCCCCGATTGCTTTTATTAGTTTTCATGGGATAAAACATTTCAAAGGGCTTTATGATGAAATTTTTCCCCCCCCAAAGAGTTCAATTTTGTTATAGGTTGGTTTTTTAATGATTTGATTCAATTGTAAATGGTTTTTAAAAATTCCCTTTAAATTTTTTTTTTAATTACAGAGTTTTTTCTTATGTAAGAAAAACTTAAATGGTTTTAAATTAGAAAATTTGGTTGTTTTGTTTTTTTGAGGGGTTTTTTTTTTCCTTTTAATTTTATTTATCGAAAGGGGGCAATATGTTGAATATTGCTAAAATTTGTTAACCCGGGAAAAAATTCTGTACTCTTGGGGTTTAAAAAAAGGGTGAATGCATTATTCTTGGTTGGGAAGGGAGGTATTTTTTAATTGAAGGTGGATGTGAATGTGGAAAATATGTCAGTAGGGTTTTAATTAAAATTCTTTGTTAGCACATGTAGGAGAACGGGACGTCAGAAATATTTAGAATGAGAAGAGTGGGATTTCCTTTTTATTGTTTTTTTATTCTTTGTAAATATGTACATCAATGATTTAGAATAGTTAGTGGGTTTTTGGTAAATTTATGGTTTGTTACGATAATCATATTGTAGTAGGAATACTAGGCTCAGGTAGATGGTATAACTTAGGGATAATGGTGTAATGCTTCTTGACATTACAAGACTATTTATTATAACAAGGTGGTTCAATGTTTTTATGGCAAGCAATTTATTGGAAAAAAATTGAACGTATTCTCATAAAGAGAGGGATGTATCAATAGACCTGTGCTGATTACTGTAGTGGTTTGTATATGAGGTTTCTAAATTTATGTAGGTCCATTCTTATTCTATATTCCTTTCTTGTGTTCAGAGCAGAAGGAATTTGAAAAAAAAAAATAATGAAGGATAATTGTACTGTACATATATCAATTCCGAGCTAATTAAGAGATAGAATGCTTAGTTTGATGAAGAATTAGGTTGCATTTTTACTATTGCTAACTTATACACATGTATCTAGTTTAGACCATACCCCCGGCCGGGATTGAACCCGCGGTCATAGAGTCTCAAAACTCCAGCCCGTCGCGCTAACCACTAGACCAGCTAGCCACAATAAGATTCATCCAACTAGGTATATTTCTACACCATAGGAAGGTTAGCACAGGCACCTCTGTGACCACAAATGCAAGTTTTTACAGACGAATCTCCAGCTAGCGTGGCCGTGACGAACTCTAGCTCAAGTCCCTTCACTGCCGTCAACATGACTTAAGAAATCGTAATGACACGATTGCAAATAAACCATACCCCCGGCCGGATTGAACCCCCGGTCATAGGTCTCAAAAACTCCAGCCCGTCGCACTAACCACTAGACCAGGCTAGCCAACAATAAGATTCATCCAATAGGTATATTTCTACACCATAGGAAGGTTAGCACAGGCACCTCTGTGACCACAAATGCAAGTTTTTACAGACGAATCTCCAGCTAGCGTGGCCGTGACGAACTCTAGCTCAAGTCCCTTCACTGCCGTCAACATGACTTAAAAAATCGTAATGACACGATTGCAAATAACCATACCCCCGGCCGGGATTGAACCCGCGGTCATAGAGTCTCAAAATCCACCCCCGTCGCGCTAACCACTAGCCCACCCTAGCCACAATAAGATTCATCCAACTAGGTATATTTCTACACCATAGGAAGGTTAGCACAGGCACCTCTGTGACACAAATGCAAGTTTTTACAGACGAATCTCCAGCTAGCGTGGCCGTGACGAACTCTAGCTCAAGTCCCTTCACTGCCGTCAACATGACTTAAGAAATCGTAATGACACGATTGCAAATAAACCATACCCCCGGCCGGGATTGAACCCGCGGTCATAGAGTCTCAAAATTCCAGCCCGTCGTGCTAACCACTAGACCAGCTAGCCACAATAGATTCATCCAACTAGGTATATTTCTACACCATAGGAGGTTAGCACAGGCACCTCTGTGACCACAAATGCAAGTTTTTACAGAAGAATCTCCAGCTAGCGTGGCCGTGACGAACTCTAGCTCAAGTCCCTTCACTGCCGTCAACATGACTTAAGAAATCGTAATGACACGATTGCAAATAAACCATACCCCCGGCCGGGATTGAACCCGCGGTCATAGAGTCTCAAAACTCCAGCCCGTCGCGCTAACCACTAGACCAGCTAGCCACAATAAGATTCATCCAACTAGGTATATTTCTACACCATAGGAAGGTTAGCACAGGCACCTCTGTGACCACAAATGCAAGTTTTTACAGACGAATCTCCAGCTAGCGTGAAGGGACTTGAGCTAGAGTTCGTCACGGCCACGCAAGCTGGAGATTCGTCTGTAAAAACTTGCATTTGTGGTCACAGAGGTGCCTGTGCTAACCTTCCTATGGTGTAGAAATATACCTAGTTGGATGAATCTTATTGTGCTAGCTGGTTCTAGTGGTTAGTGCGACGGGCTGAGTTTTGAGACTCAATGGACGCGGGTTCAATCCCGGCCGGGGGTATGGTTTATTTGCAATCGTGTCATTACGATTTCTTAAGTCATGTTGACGGCAGTGAAGGGACTTGAGCTAGAGTTCGTCACGGCCACGCTAGCTGGAGATTCGTCTGTAAAAACTTGCATTTGTGGTCACAGAGGTGCCTGTGCTAACCTTCCTATGGTGTAGAAATATACCTAGTTGGATGAATCTTATTGTGGCTAGCTGGTCTAGTGGTTAGCGTGACGGGCTGGAGTTTTGAGACTCTATGACCGCGGGTTCAATCCCGGCCGGGGGTATGGTTTATTTGCAATCGTGTCATTACGATTTCTTAAGTCAAGTTATCTAGTTTAGGACAGTTTAAGCTTCGGCATCAGATATAGTATTGTTTATAGTTGTTATAATGTTAACAATGTAATGGTAATAGGTATTGTTTCAATATCCGATGTCAGGATTTTCATTCAGTGTAATATATTTGTTTGAATTTTCTTGTGCCTCACGTTTGTGTATGCTTTTAAAGAAAATATAAAAAAAATAATTCGATTCCATAGTATTTATGAAGGTCAAAGGATTGCGATCAGAGTACACCGATATCTGATGAGGAGAAGATCCTAAATATACATCAAAATTCTCTAGGCTTACAACGAGAGCTAAGGCTTCTTTTTCTATAGTTGAATAATGAATTTGGTGTTTCTTTAACTTAGAAGAAAAATAAGAAACAGGTTGTAATAGGTCAGAATTTGGAGCCTTCTGTAACAATGCGGCTCCCAAATAATACGCACTGGCATCTATTTGTAAGTGGAATGGTTTATTAAAATCAGGACTTAGCAATACTGGAGAAGAGGATAGCAAATTTTTTAAACGATTAAAAGCAATTTCACAGTCCTGGGTCCATGAAAACTTTGTTTTTGGACTAGTTAATTCAGTTAGGGGAAAAGCTACCTGTGCAAAATTCGGACAGAACCGACGGTAGTAACCGGCAACTCCTAAAAATCTTGATACGCTTTTCCTATCCTTAGGGATAGGAAATTCTAAGAGGGCCTTTACTTTGGCGTTCAAAGGAGCGACTTCACCTTGTCCAATCCGAAATCCTATGTATTTAATTTTCGTCTGGCCAAACTCACACTTGGACAAATTCACTGTAAAATTATGTTTACTTAAGGCATCAAACAAGGCTTTAAGCTGTCTAAGGTGTTGGGACCAACTGTTGCTGTATACGACTAAGTCGTCTAAGTAAGCTTCTACTCCATCCAATCTGCCCGTATGTTCATAATACGCTGGAATGTAGAGGCCGCATTACAGAAGCCGAAGGGCATAGCGCAATACTTGTATAAGCCACCAGGTATCGTAAAAAACCCATTTCCTCTTGAGCTCTTGGTGACAAGGGACTTGGTAATACCCTCTCATTAAGTCCAATTTACTGATTACTTAGCTCTGGAGACCTTGTCTATTAAGTTCATCAATTCGGGTATTGGAAACTCATCAGGTACTGTTAAGCATTGACTTTTCTAAAATCCCTGCACTACGGGGGGGTCCCCCTCTGGTTTGGGGACTAGAATGCGGGGATGCCCAAAGGGACTTGGTTTTTC